>UZAE01000088.1:0-40450 GCA_900617975.1 Rodentolepis nana | reverse complement strand
GTCTCTCCCCTTCCCACCTCATCGCTCCACCCTTCCCCCCATCTCGGTTACCTCTTCATTCCTTTTTAATTGAACAGTACATTTCTGATTCGACTTGCTTCTTGGTCTTCACATTTAGATACAACTGATATGTGGGACACTCCAACAATGACCAAATAGAAATCCTGCTATAGAATATTACTCAGAAATATTTAACTATTAATGTTCACACGAATCACGCTAGAGTTATCTGATAACTAATCGCTTTGCCAACATAACACTTCGCTATCAATATACCTACCGAATAAACGTATTCCGTGCTACACGTCTGTTTCCCTTATAGCTGGGCAATAGCTTAGATTGTTCTGGGAGTCTAGCTAGAGGTTGGAGAATCTGCCATAGAGATTTCTGAGTCGGCCAGGCTTTAATAAAGTAGCAGTCCGCTACAGATATATTCTATTTGTCTCAAAATCACAATTTCTGTGCGTTTGATTTCGTCTTTAGTAATTTTAGTAACTTAATTGGAGTGTGCATGGATACAAGTGTGACAATTTGTTTCGGAGAAAGTTCCGTCTTTATAATTGAGCAATTGACATTGTTGCCAACTGCCTTTCTTTTAAGGTCAATGAGAAAATGATTACAGGTCATTTATTATGGTGGCCTATTAGAGTACTTTTAATATATTTGATTTCCGTATTTAAATAGAGCGAAATATTTGAATGCAAAAGATGAATTGTAGAAAGGGATCAAGGAAGACTGAGTCAATTCGTAGGCTGAACTTTTCAGCATTTTCATTATTTTATTTTAAACAATCTCAATCAAAATTATATAAAATATAAAATTTGTATGGTGAAACTAAAAAAGGAAATATCAAAATATTCAGAGCAATATTATAAGATATAAACGATTTTGATTTAATGCCTAATGATGCAAAAATAAACGAATTTTTGAAGAAGCAAATAAAATTAGGCTGCAATTCAAGAAATTTGATTATCCATATTCATTCAGAAATTTCAATAATTGATTTACGAAGCTTAAGGCCTTTATATTTTGTATAAACAATTAATAGGCCGAATAGTGACACATTTTAAAAATGAATTTTCTAAATCGACCACTTCCAGCACATTTTATAACCCGCCCTCCTCCAGCAGAAAGTTCAGCAGGCAGTAATAATTTTTTTTCAAAAAAACTTATTTTAATTAATTTAAACTCATTCACTTCCTTTAATATTTTTTGTAGGAACTGAATGTGATGACTTCCCCGAAACTGATTGGGATCCTAGGTGTATGAATGGATTAAAATCTCAATGTCCAGTTGTTTATATGATTTTCCCACTTTATTTAAGTAATGTCATATTTACTTTTTAGCTATGCCCAATGGAGTTGTATTTTCAAAATTCAGTAAGAGAGAAAAAAATTTGTTTGAAAGTTTGATCTTGATATATATATATATATATATATATATATATATTCACCATCATTTCTGATTAAATTCTAGTTTTCCACTCATTCGGCTATGCTTTTGGTGACCCCTTTATTCCCAAAGGTAAGCAATTGAAATACCATTAACTTAAATCTTTTCTTAATTCCAAATTTTAATTTTAAAAATTGAAAGTTGGTTATAAATGTTTAAGAGGAACTTTGACTAGCGACTATTATGGGTTCTAATGATGACTTTAACATTCAACTGTCATTATAGATTATGATTTGCATGCCTAATTATAAATTTTCTTGAATTAAATCTTTAAATTCTGATCGAAATTTGAATTCGAGTGATTTGGAAGCTGTGATGTAATATGAGAGATAAGAAATTTGACCTTTTAAATAATCACACTTCTAGAATTCTAAAATGCACAAGAGCTAATGATGAATTGGTTAATTTTACTCGAGTTACTTATCATTGTCAAAATATTTTGATTCCAGTTTTAAATATATTATATAAGGAAGATTCGTAGCCTACGGAGGTTTAAAAATAGAATTTTTATCAGCACTTGCTTAGAATCAGATGACCGTTTATATAGGGGACGTAATATTAATCTTTCATTATATTTTTCCCTAATTGACAATGATTAAGTTAGCTCAAATGCCAATTCTGTCGTTCTGAATAAAATGGGAATCATAAGTTTACTCTTTACTGAACATTTTTAAACCAACATTAATTGTTGATTAGTTGCATCGAAAAACAATGAACCGGAAGTAGCTATTCAAGCAACCTCCCTGCCTATTGGATATGAAGCTACGTTGAGACCATTGGCTTTCGAGATCTAATTGTTCATGCCTTACGACATGTAACCTTCTGTAAAAACAATAGTGGACCCTCCCAATCTTCTTTTTTAAATTATAGATACATGCCTAAAGTGCCGTCACAAGTTTCACATAACGGTTCAAGCTAATTATTTTTATTTCTGCCATTGCGAAGGGTCATAGCAAAATCATAAGAACTTTATTTTGAACAATATTTACTCCCCATTGATTTGTTTATCTGTTCAAAATTTATCCGTGGTAACTGAACATTTGTCTATAAAGTTTAAGGAATTTTAAATATAAAATTACACTTCTCAATACTTATATTATTTTAAGATTAATTATAATTTGTATTTGAAATCACAGTAGTGAATTCGATCTAATGTTTGATTACAGAACCAATGGCTTAATCGCGTTTTTACTATCATTTTAAACTTCTACGTGACTAATACCTTAGAATCTAAAAATTTCTGGCCTGGGAAAATATTGTTTGATTAGATTGCTTTAAATAATATCGCATTTGATCTTTGGTACGAATAGAACTTCCGTTTTATCTGATCAATAATTTAATTTGTCAAAATATAATCTCTTCCGCAGTGAAGGTGTTTGCGGACTATCAAAACGAAAATTAGCGTACTACTCAGTTTTTCAGTCATTTATCTTAGTAACGCTAATTCATAAACGCATGACTTTTTCATATATGTTTTGGTAATTTGCTTGTACAAATTTGCATATGATTGTAATTTTTTCACTTTAATTTATTGCAAACAAATAAGCAATTAGAATGCTTGCATTATTATTTGTTAACAAAGGGAAAAAGTTTTACAAACGATTATAACGATGCAAATTAACTGGCACCGAATGAGATCAAGCAATATTTGGGTGGTCAGGAAGATAAAATGACCATCTTGTGCGGCATTCAGAATATTTATTATTTCAAATGGCATGCGTTTTGATAGTTATCAGTAGCCCTTTAGTTGACTTCGGGCTTCACAGAGGGGAAGGAACATCAAAGTAAGAACAGTCGAGAGGGGAACATAAGAATGAATCACAGATGTAAAAGCGACAGACAGAAAAAGGTAGAGGAAAAGGTAAGGTGAGTATTTTGGAAGTGGTCGAATTTGACATGCTATTGGGCCATGGTAATTTGAAGTGAGAAGTCAACTGCCGATTTATAGACCTTTTTGCTGTATTGGTATACGTTGCCCAGGTTGCACCGCATGGAGGTAAGTCTATCACACACCTCGCATTCAGACTGTTAAAGTCTTGATGTAGACAAGCTATAAACCTGTCAAAATTGGAGCTGGATCGTTTGCAATACTTTTGCAATGCTTTATATAATACGTTGGAAAATTATAGTATGCTGAAAGATTTTTTTATTAAGGTAACGCTGAAATATTTCCCACACCGATGCACCGAGAAAAGCTGGAAGAATTAAAAAATTTCATTAATGACCTACTTTTTTCTGGTAATTATTTAATCAATTAATCGGCCATCTACCCTAACTGAAATTCGATATATTAATTACTCCATATTATTTATAGAATGCACCCCAGAATTCCTTTTAACAGACAGTAGGCAATGAATTAATAATTTATTCATCAATTCAAAAAATCAATTTTATTATCTTTTATTCTTTATTTTCCAATCTAAGTGCTTATACTAAAACTTGGACGTATCTATAAACTATGTCGCGGGATACCATTCTGTAAATCCATTCTATGCGTTTAGTATTTAAAATATTTTAGATATTAATTAAACTATTTAAATTTTCAGTAAAAATTATCTTTAGATTTACAATTCCATTTTTCCTCTGCGATGGTATATGAATTCTGTTCCAAAAATTCAGTTTTTTTACATTTTAACAAAGGCATTCTGATTTCTCTTTTTGTTTAATAGCTTTGAGGTATATAAAAAACAGAAATCGCGTAACTAACGGTTTTGAAAGCACATGTAATATATTTTGCACATTCTATTTAAATGCATTAAGTGCTGCTATTAACAGTATTACTTGAGAGTTATTTAATTTTAATTAGTTGGAGTTATTCATTTCCGAAGTGTCAATGAATCTGGTAAATTTAACTTGTAATTTAAAATCTCCTTAGCATCAATTATAAAATTATTTTGTTTTTCTATATTTTAAAAGTATTTGACAGCCTGCATGCTGCCTTAGAAAGACAACTCGATGTGAATCCTGAAGGTAGTAATTTACCAAAAATGTTAAATTGAATGACGTCCAAAAATTAAAAAAAAACTATTCTGTTCTAATTGCAGATAAAATTGACATTGAAATAATAAAACATATTTTGTTGAGTCCTACTAAAATCCGTAATTTTTTTTTCAATTTCTGCGTGTGCAATATTTTTGTAGTAGTCTGTGCATGCTGTCACAATTTTGATTCATTTAGATTTTGAGGAGGAAAAATGGGTTCCTAAAAAGCAAGGGACAATTACGGCTAGTCGTAAGAATGCGCTTCTTTTAATGTTCATTTTATTAAATATTAAGTTATAATAAATATAAACCTTAATTGATTCATCCGGAAAACTCTAATTTAGTGCAAAATGGGACAATTTGTCCATTACTAATGGTTCATGAGCTGCAAACAAACTAATTCGGAAATTATTAAAATATAAATATAAATTAAAATTATGATTATAAACATTCCTTTTAGCGTATAAAAGTACAATTATGAATCCTTAAAGATTTCTTCTGAGCATTGGCTTAGGTTGAATATCTTTCAAGACCATTACTTTTAATTTTGTATCCCGATTAGGACTCGAAATAGTTGCGTCCTGTAATTCCATCTGAAATTACTTCTTCTATATTCTGGCCTAATAATAAATATCATAAAGCCTGTCAGTTAAAATAATAATAACACTTCTTCCATATTCGTGATGCAACTATCAAGGATTTACGAATAAATTATGTATTTATATTAAATGCTTTTTAATTTTTTTAATTTTAATTTTCCTTTGAAGACTTTTGGGCAAAAGTAATATACCTAATTGAACATTCGATGGATTCACCAGGTGGGTAACTTAACAGGCATGAAAAGTCCAACTTATTATCATTGAAATTATTAAGTAGACGCTTTTCCGACGATTACTAACTGCCTTATTTTTCCTATTAGTTCTGCCGAGAATCTTTACATCGATTCTTGAAGTGATACGCAAGAGTACGAATTTTTGGAGAGATTATTGAATTTATGGCATAATTAATACGGACTATTTCAATAACATTTTCAACTTTACTTTTAGCTCACTTTAAACAAGAATCGGTCATAGGTAAGGAGAGTTTGTTATATGTTTTAGCATATAATTTTAATCGTTTGCTTCAACATTTCAATAGATCACATGGAAAGCTTTGACTTAGCTAACAGAGCATTTACACAAAGATATCTCGATGACATAGGCGTTATCTCGAAAGATTGTAACAGATTATTTGAATTATATTTCATGAAAATCAACCATTGATAATCTTGACACTCATCTTTTTTGCAATTTAGCAATTATGCGAATTTTTCATTTTTTCGGATCGATATTGGCGGAGTGTGATGCTGGTTAATATCAAATAATTTAAATCTGAAATATTTACTAATAACTTAAAAATTTATATAACATTTCAAATTACAAAAGAAATATGCGCTTGTATATATTTAAAATCTTTAGCATATTTTGCAAAGTATTAATTATAAACTTTGTTTTATGTAGGGAGAGATTTTATATTTGCAAGCATGAACGTGATGAATGAGAGAGGTTAAATTACAAATTTTGAAAATTTGATAGGTTATAAAACTATTTGTTGGTTTTTATCAATTTCTATTTTTATTTTTAGCCCAAATTCAATTCACAGATCAACTTCTAACTGAAAGAGGTTGTAGAATATATTGTTCATTACTTTTTAAAAGTTATGCATTTTCTTTGTCTAAGCCAATCACTTCTATTTTACTTTAGAGGTATATCATACCATCATCAACGTGTTTCTACAATTTGGAGATCATGCTTTGGGTAACGAATATTTTATTAATATTAAAAAACCCTAAGCCTTGAATTTGACGTTTAGTAACCGGTTACAAAAATGAGGTTTTCTGAAAGCCTGTTAATGACTTAGAAAAATGAAAGGTCTAAATTTGGTATGAAGCAAATAATGAAAAGTTGAGTATACAGGTTACAACAATATGAACCAATTTCAAAATTGTGAATGGCGATCTCTCAATAAGGATTTGAATTTACAGCACAAGTAATGTCTCTAAAAATCTTTAGAAATAGTCATTATTTCATTGGGCTTGAATCCAGAATCTCTCCAGTCTTCTGACTCTAGGAAACATTGACGATGTCAACTAGGTTCAATTAGTTAATTTATTATTAAATCAATACATATATATGATTAATAGATTGACATAGGATGCATTCTACAAGCTTTGGAAAGGTCTCGATATCTATAATTGCCCACAAAAATGAGCAGAATGTTAATTTTACATAAAAACAGCCCAATATAAAATGAAGGAAGTAAATCAGTAATGAGTGGAAGATGATGATGTTTTTAAAATTTTATTAAATTTGATATTTAGATTCTGCTGCAGACGCTAAATCAATTTTTCTTCAGACTTTGATCAAATTTCCGGGAATATACATTTTCGTCTTTTCTAAATAATTTTAGTGTGGGCAGAGCGTTGCAGCCGTTAAAGCTAATGCTCTTAAACAGAAGTGCCTCCAAATGTTAATTTGGAGAAATTTAATGACACGAGGATTGTAACCTAATAGATAAATGGCAGTAAACCTTCTCTTTTCTCATAAATGGGACAAAATTCAAAGTTCACGCATTAATATGGTCAGCGACGGTTATTGATTTAGATATTACTTTCAATTTTGTTTCTTTCATCTTTTAGCCAAATATTTCATGCGTTTTGCGATAATTACATATCTAATATACGGTAAATATAATAAAAAAGAAACTATAAACATTATAAAACAATATTTTCACAATTGTTTGTTATAGTGTCAGGTTCATTTCTGGGTCTCGAAGACACTTGGACTGTTGATTGGATGAATAATGGTATCTGCTTTTTTTCCAATTATTGAATACACGTTACTTTCAACTGAATAAAGCCACAAAATTAAAGACCTTGCATAGTTTAATCCAAATCGCCTTGTTTTTCAATTTAATTAGCACCAGCTAGTTTTAAGCATGTGGTGAAGTAATGTACGCATTATTCTATTTTTTTATTGGGAATGGGCTGCAAAATTATTAAGGTACTAATATTTAACAGACAGAATTTAAAATAAGGAACAAATAAAATAGTTTAGATCACAGGAAGATCGAAGCATAAAAATTGTTAAGTGTATGCTCAAAAATATAGTTAATTGATGTTTTCTCTACAATCAGAAAATACGCATTCTGAGATATTTACAAAAAATGTGTAAACAACTTTTAATATTAGAATAGCAATTTTTTCTCCTACAGAGAGACTTTCTTTGTTTGTGCTTGAACATGATTGCCATTTTCACTCACGTACTCATGGGGCATGATTAGTCAAACTAATTTAAATATAATGAAATATTCATTCTCAATTCTGATACATTACTCAGCCATTCATGCTGCGACAAAGCTGAGCCATTCATTTGGCTTATTCTTCTCTTTTTATTGTCAGTGCTTTAAACAAAAGGGGCAATCAAAATGGTTAGATTCGTTTTCTTAGTAATTTGGGATTGTCTGGGTGGCCTATGGAGTTTTTAGAACGAGGATGACTAAAGTTGCTTTTAGCCTAGTCTTGAAATGCGGCTAATAGTGCTGAATCTTTCAATTCCAAAACTCAATAAAGATGCCCATAATATTCTTATTTTTAGAACCAATTCGTAGCAGAATTAATGTTATACCTCTCCGCAGTAAGAATAAGCTAATATCTATTTATTTTAACTCGATGCTAAATATGAATAACATGATATTTTCTTAAAAGTCTTGACCGACATAGTTAACTTGCGAGGAACAATAGATGAAACAGTTCCTGGTAAGAATACAACATTAGTTATTTGATAACCTTACAAGATTTTTCCTTAGCTTAATAATACTTGTGTTTTAATTTCAATTAGCAAATGGAGGACGCGTGACCATAGAATATCTTATAAATTCCGTCAATGAACAATGTAATTATTTTTATTAAAATTTGGTATTTTATAACATATTTTAACCATTTTCACATTTAATACTAAATTTTTTAAACACTCTGAGATAAGTTACAATGGTTTGGAGTTATGGCGTGTTAGTTTTCAGTATGGGAAATAAAATTTCTAAATGTGGTTTTATATTCGTTTGGGTATTTTGATATTAACATAAAGTTTGAAATTTTTTTTTACTAATGTTGAGAATGGAAGACCAAATTTTTGGATTGTAATTAGGTAAAAATCAAACGACTGCAGTGATTACGTTGAATGAATGTAACTTAAGCATAACAAGAGATTTTAAATCCCACTTTTACTGCTATAGACGAAAAACTTCTGGCTTTATTGGTGGAAGCGTTAGTAAGCCATTGCTTGAGGAGTTAGTGAAGGAGGATGAGACCGATGTTCGTACAAGTTAACCTCTTCAATTTCGCATTATTAAAGTCTCTAGCGCCATGTTGAAAAATAGAGAATGGGAGCTCATGTGCATCAGTGTTTGTGGACTAAAAAAAATAAACATATTCGTAGACATGCGTATTTTATTAAACATTTTTACCAGTATGTTTGACACAAAAGTTATTTTTGACTTCAATTTGAAGATGTAAAAGGATTTCACAAGAACGGATATCTATCACTAATAGGTAATTTGGTCTATTTATTCTAATTTCATTCAACGTCGTCGAATAGGACAAATCACTCCTTAATGTATGCATATCTTTTTCCTTGCAGCATTCTGGGATCTTATGTCGAAATTGGTTGTCTATTCACTCACTCTTGGAGGCAGTAATTTTCCAACACATTTTTATGCACGATTCATTGTCTTAACACTAATGTTTTCACGTTTTAAAAAAACTTTTAACTTACAGATGACGGTTTTGAGCTCTTTCGGAGAGTGGTTAAGGTCATAAAAAAATGTAATGCATACAATAATTCGATAAAGATATTAACACTTATAAGCTTTTCTTCTTTCATAATTTTTTTTAATTTAAGTTTCGTACCTTCAAATAATCAGTAAGTCTAATGCTGTCAAATGACACTTAAGTAAATTTTAAAAAAATAATTTGAATTTTTTGTCAAATTCAGACCAATTCAGTCAGAATATAGGTGAGTTGGCTGTTTGCTTTGCAAATTGCGATGCAAATAAATTATAAATGTAGATCCTTGGAACTCAATTTACATGTTCGTGTTCAATTTTAGCCCTTCTTCCACTTGCTTTCTCTTATAGAGAAATGCAACAGTAATTCAATTGCGAACAATAAATATATTCGCTCAAATTTGATATGCTTTTTTTAACATTTTTTTACTTAGGAATTGCACATTAAAAAGAATATTTATAAGGGTAAAAGATAAAACCCTCGTGAGAGCAAAGTTACAATGTATTATCAAGTGGGCATACTATTTAAGTAATATATTTATAAAAAACGTTTTATTTTGTAATATTGTGGATAGACAAACCTTAAGAAAATTGTATAAAAGCAAAGATTTTGCGTAATAAGTTTAAGACCGTTTCACTTCGGCTCTACATCAATCCGATTTCAGACTAACTTCAAATACTTTTAACAACTTCTATCAGCCTTTCTAATTGCGAATACTTTTAGAGATGTTGGAAA
Organism: Rodentolepis nana; assembly: GCA_900617975.1. NCBI lineage: Eukaryota > Metazoa > Platyhelminthes > Cestoda > Cyclophyllidea > Hymenolepididae > Rodentolepis > Rodentolepis nana. The sequence goes on along the minus strand of UZAE01000088.1, from coordinate 30,460 downwards.
GTGAAGTTAACGTCCACTAACAATTTATGTTCATTAATTTCAGTAAAGTCAAATCCCATCTTGGTTTAAATCACTCTTTGGTGAAAAAGTTTTGTCAAGAGGCCGATAATTATTAGAATGATTATTATTTCACTCATACTTGTCACTGTTAAACTAATTATTCTTTTGCTTACTGCGTCCGAGAAGCAAGGTATCTGCGCATAGTGCATAAGCACTGCTCGGTTTTCTACAGGATTTATCATTTCAGTTCGTCACTTTATAAAGGACAGGAGTAAGTCAAAATCTCTTCGCTGGCTTAATGAATTCGTCCATACCATTACTTTACATTAGTTGTCTTCTTTATTTTCCGCATGGTTTCTGATAACACGAAAGGATACTATAATGACTTCTCGTAGTGGTGCTGGGGCGTTGTCGCTTTTGTTGGGTTATGATTTTGGCATACCATAAATGAGTCTCAGAACTAGCCTCATTAGCTCTCCATTAGCATTGTACTAATGTGAGCATTTCCGCAATATAAAAAAGATCCTCAATTTCCTTTTTATTAAACTTCCTTCGAACTACTATGAAAATTTTGTAGTATTGAACTTAGCCAAATTAATTCTCATTTAGACCTGATTTTGTTCCTCTTTTTTTGACTTTTTCAAACATTTAATCTGATTATTTCGTATATTTCTTGCTTCGAGCCCATACTCTTGATTAGATTGTTATGTGATGTTAGGCTTTCTTTTACTCCAGTTAAAATTCCTCTTGCAACTTGCTGGTATTTAGGTAGAAGGTATAAGGTGTAACCTGAGAATTGGTAGTATTTCAGTTTGTCATTCGTGAGGTTTGCTTCCATGATTGCGAATATGTCTATATCATAGGTTTGTAGGATTTTCTGGATTTGGATCCTCTTATCCTGCGAAATCCCTCCAGCATTCCAATGAAGGATCTGTAGAAGTTGTGATTCGACCTGACGAGAGCGATTTCTCTTATAGCTTTGTTTTAAGCTAATCATAATAAATAGAAGTCAAAATGCCGAGTGATAGACATTTTTTGCCCTATAAAGATACGTTGTCCAGGGTGCACCACGTGGAGGTAAGTCTATATGTATATATATATATATATATATATATATATATGCGTGTGTGCTACTGTGCTATGGGAGTAATTTAATGGGGCATAGCAAGACACTGTATTTGCGTTATATGGACTAGCTACGAAAGGATGAAATGTAAATTTGTCCATAATAAGTCACTTATCAAGTTACCAAAAATTAATTAAACACGCAAGTATATGATCACCATTTCTTTGAATGAAACCAATGTTTACTGTTAACTATCAATAGTTTTAGAGAGATAAAAGCCAAATTTATACCATGATTGAGTTCTTTCATGTTAGCTTGTCACTTCTGCCTGGTATGGCCGTTCATCACCTTTCGCCTTTTGAAATTAAACCTATTTTAAAGTGAGAGTAGAAGAAATGTTTGTGCGAAACAAAACAGAAGTTAAAGAAACGCAATAATTAAATGACATTATCATAACCCACTATTGGACATGACTCCTTAACTTGAAATTTGAAGCTGTGTAATTCCATTTCAACAATTTCCAACGAAGCTAATTAAACGGTATTGTATAAAAACTACTTTTTAGTTAAATACTTAAACGATTTGAATGTAGCTATTGCATTTCATCAGCCTCTGACCAAAATACATCATTAGCGTACCAAATATTGAAATATAATTGCCATGAGAAAACGTAACTTATTTGCCCATCATAAAAGGACTTTAATTTTGACTCACTCAGCACAACTTCTCGATTAGTAACCTATCTGTTATTCCTTGTTCCTTCGTTTCCTTATTTCCCTATTATCTTTTTAATAATATTCGCTCATTAATTGCTAAAAGTTAAAAAATTGGATATTGTTGGCCATGACAAACTTAGTTGCCAGGCTCCCTTCAACGAATCTCTTGGTGTTTGCAGGTTTGGCTTAACAAAGTATGGAATGCTTGCCACTAATTTGGAAAATCATGTAAAATTACAGACTAATCGAATGCATATAGGTATTGTCTAAACGTTTTAATTTATTTATAATTCGCAAAGCCCAAGTGCCTGCAGATGATTTATAGGCATTAGAAAACGTGAGAAGTAAACACACCATTTGCCATATATCTGTGAAATTCCAATAAACACGCCCACCGCTCTCTCGGAACAACCGCTCGAATAAATAGAACATTTCATGAAGACAATTTATGCTTGTCAAGTTAGCAGTAATTATCCTTGCTTCTGGGTGTGCGATAGACTTACCTCCACGTAGTGCTCCCTGGAAAACTTAAACTCATAAGGCATAAAAGTCTATTAACCGGAAGTTGGCTTCTGTCTTTAAACTACCATCACTCCACTATATGTCATATTCTACCACTTCCACAGTACTCACCTCACTTCTTTTACCTTTGTGTCTCTCTTTTACACCTGCCCCCCCCCTCTCGACTTTTTCCCATTGATGTTTCTTCCCCTCTGTGAAGCCTGAAGTCAACTAAAGTGCCAATGACAACCATCAAAATGGCTGTTATTTAATATAAATAAATCTTCGCTTTGATAATATTTTGAAAGTGTAAAGTTGATACGTTCACGAAAAACTCGTTTCATTCCGTCGAAATCTTCACTATCCAGTTTTGACAAATCTTGTAAAATCATAACTGAAAATGATATTTCAAGAGTATATTAATCTTTCTTAGCTGATTTGAAAGAATGCATTGAATAACTGACACAGTAGGTGACAAAGGCTATCGTGCGTTGTTAACTATAAGAATTCAAATGTGAATATGAAGAATGAAAACAATATTAGGAGTTTTATTTTATGGAGTGGTGAATGCTTGAATGGTCACCCAATTCGAAATCTCATTGTAAAACATAGTCTTATAGCCACCCTCAAACAATAGTGAAAATTAGACCTCTAAAGTAGACAACACAATTGAACCTAGGAGGTAGCATGCCAGATGGGAATCGTGATACACTAACACTTGTGTTTACGGATTGAACAGTAAGTATAGATATACAAGATTCTGCTAGAACCCTATCCTCGTATAAGGTATCCCGTAATGGAAATGCAACTCTCCGCGGTTGATGCAGGTTAAAATGCAAGCGAATGAGTTTAACGGGAGATGAGGACCGCTTCTCATGAATATTAATGATATAGAAAATAATTTAAAAATTACTTCCGAGAAGCAAATAGTTCGCCCATTATATTAAATTATACTCCTGACCAATGAAAAAGATTTTAGTACGTAACTATGATTTATTGACCTTCTAAAACATATTTCATAGGTAAAACGAGCTCAATTGTTGAGAGTTATCAGTTAATCAGATTAATTAGTATTAGCTTTAGTCATCGTCTTGTATTAAAATCTACACCTTGTTTAGGGAAATCTGGAAAAATGTTACCCAATCCCTCCCAGTTCTCTCTTCCGAGACAAATGCAGATGATGGAAAACTAATACGAAGCATAAGATAATATGGAATTATCAATGCATTGAAATTGATTTGACATAAACGTTAAACTAACTAAAGTCGGTCTAGCTAGTAAGTAGAGTACAGTTCAACGAAAACTAGCACTAGGTGTAGTTCCTTTCGGAAAATCAAAACTCGTTGAAAAGTTAATAAAAACTAATCACTAAAAATATGTTGTAGTTAACGCTGTTAATATCAATGTGCATTGAAGTGTATTACTGTGTGATCGCATCTTTGTCCCAATCGCTGTTATTCAACACATTTTATGAATTTATGTTCTCTTCAATGCCTTTAATAAATATATGCACAAGACGTTCTTCATCTCTTAAAACCTTTGCAATAAAATACTCAGGCTCTTTTCTATGCAAAATATTGCAATAGGATCTTGGAGACGTATCTGTCATTGAAAATCGAAAAGTAATAGGGCTCACCGTCGAACTATGTTGATTATTTATTTATACCAAATCTCAGGCTTCTTGTTATTTATCATTAGCCCTTTGATGATTTCGGGCTTCACAGAGGGAAGGAACATATGCATATATAGGCTTTAGGATAGTTAATATGAGCTCATTAGTTGACTTCTGGCTTCACAAAGGGTTTGGCATAGTTAAAAGCATTAAAGTACTTCAGGATTTCGTCGGTGACTGCAAAACTGGACAAGGTTTCAGCTGGGTCTTTTTCATTTCCTCTTATTGGTCACATAGGGGCATGTTGGTTGAGCGAATTCTCCAGTTCTGTGAAGCTGCTTTGCAGACAACCGTGCCCGAAAAACAATCTAAACTCTACAACATCTTCGATTCTTGACCAGTCGGCTACGCTGGAGAGTGTCGCTATTCACTGCTTCTCTATTATTCCGCTTTTAAGTCCTTTGCTTCTGAAGTCATGAATTCCCTCCAAATTAAGGTCTTCGTTATGTAGATAGATATTGGCCGGTCAATAACTTACAAAATCGTGGCCCACTTATTAACGAGTGTGCCAGTGCGCTCATTGCTTAAAATGTCAGTGTCCGAGAAACCATTGAAGAAATATTGTCTTGTTCTTTTCTCTGAGTACAGTTTCAGCCTTTCGCACTTGAATATTTCAGCTGCGTTGAGCGGTTCTCTGTTTCCAATTGATTACTTTGTTGACTGCGAGTCTGAAAGGGCTACTGCGTTGATGAATTTAGTATTCTGGCAGCACATTTGGCCAAATGCTATCTCGATTTTCTCTACTTCAAATGCAGATTTATTTTGTTTTGATTCTGTGATGATAGAGAACAGTCCAGAGTAAGCATCTGCACCAACGTTTGCTTGGTTTCCTACGTATGACCAGCCGATCAAGACCTGCAGCCATTTATTGTTCGCCTCATTTACCAAGAATCGTATTTAGCTTATGGGATGTCTGCTTTCATGGGATGGTCAGGAAGTTGGAAGCGAAATTTTACTTGGGTGCATGTTAATGGGTTTTGGCATAAAGAGAGGCTTTTCAGTTTGTTAGCAGTTTGTAGCGCTTTCTTCAGTTCTATTGCTTTCTGTTGTAGTCCACTTTGCCTTTTTTTGGTATTTTGGTATATTTTCGTAAGTACTTCAGAATGTGTCACTGGGAATGCGAAATAGTTTCTCATATAGGCTCAAGGAATTTCTTTTGATAAGGGAACGTATTGTGGTGTACCCCGTATCAAGGGGCAATGTATCAATGGGTTTCAATTTTATCCCTCCAATAATTAGTTGCAATGCCAGGTTACGCGTCTTCTCAAGTGGTTTGTGAATCACCTCAGAGACTGTAATTAGTGGTTCGCACCAGTACAGGATAATTAGTTGAGCATGCATCTTGTAAGTGGTGTTTAGGGTTGAGCGTGCACAGACCCATATGCTACCAGCAAGACGCTTCAGTACGTTCAGTCTATTGGAAGTTCGTTCTGCTATTTCGGCAGTGTGGTTTTTGCATGTTAGTTTTGTGTCAAGCGTCAATCGAGGTGCTGATAACCATTCCGTTGTTGCTTCACCAGTTTGCTATTAGATTAAATATACAATATAAGGCATCAACCGTCCTCTTCTGAACGTTTTTCTTGGTGGCTAAATAGCATAGAGCAATATTATCCATATAGTACACTTGATGTTCGCGATTGTCAGTGTCAGTTCAGCTATGTCCTTGATAAAGGTGTTGAAATGAGAACGGCTTGTGGCAGCTTCCTGTGGTAGAACTGTTTGGAAATAGTTTTTATTCGAACAGATCGATTATATGTCATGTTTTGTTTCATACCAATTTTCGTCAATTTTAGAATTAAGTTTTCTTTCCATACTAGGTCACAAGCGTATTTGACATTTACGAATACAGCTGTAAGAGCGTTTCGTACATCAAGGAAATGATTGATATGTTGGTTTGTCCACCCTTGTGGCAAAACCGCTGCTTTTGCGCTTCTAAGGATGACGATAGTTTCAAGGACCAAAGTCAGCCTTCTGTCAGCCTCCCTTTACAAAGTTAAACCAACGTGATTGTGAAGGTGATAGGCCTCTAGTTTGAAAATTTGCTGGGGTCTTTTCCTATCTTAGTGTTGGTATTATATACCAGATTTCCGCTAGCCAAGCACTCGCGTAGAATAGAGTGTTTTAAATTTGATCGAGCAGTTATAGCTTTGTTTGAAGGACAACTTTTGGCCACTTCACTGAAGATACCACTTGTCTCTGAACATTTTAATTAATTAAAAACATCAATAAACAATCATCCGTTGACAAACACCATCATATCACAAAGATCACCATTCTTTCACAATTTTACTTAGAGATGTGTTTATATTAATGAGATGATTTTGAAAATAATTCTTCTGAGAAGTAAACAGCAGTTCCATTCTATTAAATCACACTCTCAGTAAATGAAAAAGCCTTTTATATGACACTCTATTTTATTAACAATCTTAAACATAATCCATAGAGAAAATGAAATTAACTTTTCAAAGTTATTAGCCATTCAAATCAAATGACATCGGATTTAGTCATCGCTTTCACCTTTGCTTTCATCTTTGCTTTCACCTTTGCTTTCGCCTTTGCATCCACATCTATATCTTCTGTAAGGTGGTGGAGGTCGTCTAAATCTTCTCCATTCTCTCCACCTGTTATCGTTTTCGTCATCATCACTTTCACCATCATCATCGTCATAAGCACGGTGATAGTAGAATGGCCATGGTCTGTAGCGACGGTCTCTATAGTGTCGACGTCGATAGTCATATCTATCATCTACTTCACTCTTATCGAGGTCATCAGTGTCGGAATCAGCTTTGTCCGTATAACTTCGGCTTCTCTTTCCTTCTCTCCATGGCCTCGTTCTCCTATTCTTGCTAGACTTGGGGCCATCCGAATCTTCATCATCTTTTCTCATCCGCCTACTTGGCTTCTTCCTATCATCGTCTGCAACCACCGATTCGCTCGGATCATCTTTCAACTGTTTGGCACCTCCTTTTCCTTCAATTTCTTCAATCAATGCAGACTCATCTTCCTCATCATCATCAACAACTCTGCCACTCAATGTTGCACCAGACACATTGAGTGCTAGTAGAGCTACCAACAGTGCCACTATGCAGAATCGTGCAAACTTCATTGTGTGAATTTGTGACGACGATATCAGTAGCAAACATTGTTGGAGATTCTTATATAGCCAGCTGTGACCTTGAAAAGTGACCAATGTGTCCGGAATGTGAAAACTATGTTCTTTACGGTGTGTTTTACTTTAGGCAAAGCAACGTATCGACTTACCTCATGAAGATTTATATTCAGTGAATTTTCATCGTGAAAGCTAATGAAATAATGCTAACATTTGAAAAGTATACCGTGTGATGGAACAAAATTTTTATTTGACAAGTCTAGATCATTACTTATCTAACACCTGTAGAAGGTTATTATGAAAATCCTTTCTATTATTGTTAAAACTACAAATGAAGCTTTGATACAAGGAGGCACAACTTTAGATTCTACAGTAATCTTAATGGAAGGCAGGTGAATTATGATTTTCTCACAAGTTTCACACATCTGTGGTGCTTGAATTGAACACCTACCTCTGTGGCTTTCACGTCTTATGAAGGCTTTAGTAGTTCATAAATACTTTAGTGCAATTCTTAACTCATTTAAATTTCATTGATGGAGATTGGATTCTCTTTAGCCACCGTAGTTACTTATTTCCCGACAAATTCCTAAGTGGTTTGAAACCAAAAGAACAGCATCATATGTAATTGCGAGAGTTGAAGTTGGTGGATTTCGGCACGCCCACTGTCACGTGAAAATCAAAATTCATTTTTAAGGTAGTTTATTCTATATTTTTGAAGATTTTGAAGTATATGTGAATAGCGTGGCAGCGATCTCTATCAAATATTTACTTTTGATTTTCCTTTATTGCATTCGTCAACCCTATCATCTTTGACATCTAGGTCTCCGTGTTTATTAGATGAATCGCATTAGAAACATTTATAATGTCACTGATATTAAATTACTGTGTACGAAAGTTGGGACTATTGATTTCTGTAAAATAATTGAAATGGAGCAGTTGGGTGCTATTGGCAGGAGATAGAAAAGCGAAGCGTCGTTCGGTATTTTGTTTTGGACTTCTGAATACTCTGTCTAAAAAGTTTTCCACTGTTAAATTATTAACTATAATCAATCCCGGGTGATTATTGGCGAGTAGTTTAATTACGAGTGCCAATTTTTCTACTTCAATCTATTGCTACCGTCAAAAGCTGAAAGTGTTGCATGTCTATGGACAATAGTGGAGCTCACAGAGCTGTGTCCGGTTAACGTCAAGTTCAATTTTTTACCGGCATTTCTGTATGCGAGAAAGACTCCCTTTAGGGTCATTTAAAGAATTTCAAATATTGCTACAGTAGTATGATTTTAAACAAGGGCTGTCTCTGTGAAATCCTGGCCAACAAAAATATTAGTATTTGGAAGTAAGATATTTGACGACACCTTTCACAATTTTACTTAGAAATGTGTTTATATTAATGAGATGATTTTGAAAATAATTCTTCTGACGACACCTGAAATGCTATAAGAAATATTAACTACCAACCTTCAAATTTATTTTTCACGTCTTGGTGAATAATTATGAGCTTCAGGTGATTCGAAATCTTTGCGATTCTTAAGCTTTATAACTTACGATTTGCACTCCAGCTTGAAAGATTTATTATGACTACAATGAATATCAAAATTTGCAGCATATTTTAAATGTAACGAAGATTATTAGCAATTATATATAAAAATGTTTAACCCTTTCTATCGTCAATACGAAAATGATAATTCCCTGTCTCACTTGAGCTGTGATTAAAATACCGCGTCCACTTGAATAAATATTAGATTAATTTAAATAAAAGAGGTACCTAGTGAAATATTACTGCGGCTTTTGTTTCAAGCATCTTCAATGCAAAACTAATTCTGTTCAAATCAGTAAAATATTTGTTTTGCAAACAGGTTTATTGCGCAAAAATAATAATGGAACCCCTTCAACAATTTTAAAAACGTGCAATTCGCGTCATAAATAGTTTGACTTCATTTGAATTTCAAAAATAAGTAGTGAAGCTAGCATTTCAGCTTTGCAAGGTTCCAATGCACCAAAAGCTGTTTGTCTACGAATCTAATTACTTTTTGAGTTTGGTTTTCTCGAGTCAATCCATATAACTACGGCCCAGAATGAGTATCAGTTTGGTCAAACGCAGTTCTAAGTACTTTACATAGTGAAACTTGGGCTGAGATAATTTGAAATTCAGAACATTATGTCCGAAATTCATATAGTTTTCCGAGTAAATTTCATGATTTCAATTCGTAAGAATTCGCATTAACGCAAAAAGCAATCATTCTGAAATTTTAATTAATTCAACAAACAAGACGAAAATTCATAGTTAGTAGTTTTGCATTTGATAAATTAAAATCGCCAAGTTTAAAATTTACAGAATTTAATTTTGAGATGTTTCACTATTATTCTAGAATAGCATATTTTTCAAATTTCAACAAACTGTCATGTTAAGAGGGTATTCGAAATTTGTTTTAAATATTTATATAGTTTAACTATTCAAGAATATGTCTACGAGAGGAATTTCCAAAATTCAAATTAGTTTCGGGGATATATGTATTTTGCTGAGCAGGCATCCAAATCGGTTGGGCTGCAACCAATCGAACAACAGTTAAAATGGGCTTTCCGACTACCTGAGTCTATATTTCTTAGTAAGCCCTTTTGTTCCGCTATATCTATCTATCTATATGTATATTAATATATATACTTCACGGCCATTGATTTAGGGAACAGAAAAACACCAGTTTTACGAGTGCATCAGCAGCAAAATTAAGGAAATCAAATGATAAAGAAGTAATTATAGATAATAATTACGGCTACTGTGTTTTGGAGTTTTTCACGGTCTTTTCAGCAATCTCTTCGTTTATTTCGTGTGCTACATACAACGAAGAGATTAGATTTTCAAGAACGGCTCAACGCGGACTCGGGTTCAAAATTGCATTACAATACATGTCCATTCGTTGACAAATCCTTCGAAGTTTATCATCAGAAGAGTTATTGATTCGATGTTTGGGTTAAGAAACTCAAAATAATAATGAGTCTCTAAACTCGTTGATATGGACTTTCGCTCCAAAGCATATACATTCCGGGTCTGCAAAGCATATACATTCCGGGTCTCAGATCATTGAAATTGCGACATTTGTTGCTGTGTGTATTTTTAATGGAGGATTTATACCGATATTAAAGATTATGGGAGTGGAAGTTGGTCCAGAAGGGCATGTATTTGCTATCAGACAAGACAACGCTCGGATTGACCGCTCTGAGATACGAGCATCCAGCGCATCAAAGGAGGCCAGATCTGCTCAAATAGAAAACAGAGACGCCGAAAATAGTTTTTTGAAGTCGAGGAAGGTCCGATGTATGCAGCAGGAATGGCAGATTGAATAAATGTAAGTTAAAAATGCAATTTTATGACTTAGACTGCAAAATATTTTACTTGAAACTTTAAATGCGTTTTTCTCAAAGCTGTTTTTTGAATCTGATACCCACGATTTCTCAAATTCTGCCAAACCGATTTACTTGAAATTTTAAGAGAGTCTTCTTTAAGGAATTGGCTATGTCCGGAACTATGCCCATTTCCAAATTTTAATTTTACTATTTTTAAAAATCGAAGAATGTTCAAAAATGTGGTACAAAATGGTTTTTTTCTTTAGACAGTCCCCATTTTGTAAAAAATATATCCAAAACTTTTCCGTAGTTCCGGACATAGCGACATCATTGTAAATTGATAATCATTTTTATTTTTGATTTCAGATTGCTTGTAGAGTTAAAATCGTGGGTATGCTCTTGCACCATATTTTTGGGACGCCCCACTCCATCAACTGATAACTAACGGAATTTTGAATTTTTTATTTGTTATTTTTTTGTACGCTTCCAATGTGATTAAATAATATATAAAAAAAATTATAATAAAAATATTGCTAGCTTTTTTGCAGCACTTCAAAAATGACCTAAAATTCATGCCTCTAGACCAGAATGCCCCCATAAGCAGATTTAACTACTAATTTCGATTATTTATCCTTGAAATAAAGGGAAAAATATATTTATGGTTGGACATTCTTAACCCTTGATTAAGATAGTTATCTCTTTCTTTCCCCAGTTACCTCTTTACATTTGTGGAGGACACAGGGCTACCTTGGTTGCTCGCTAGAACGCCATGCATTGCTGAAAAACACCCATCGAATACTTCTTATCAATCTTAGAAAGATGCTATGCTCACCTTCACTCCTACATTCCAAGCTATACCTTCAAATACTCTTAATCCTACTCTCACAAAATCTTACATATCTCGACCCTAAGTCTTTCATAGTCACAATTGACCAAAAAGTCACTTATCTCTGCCGACTTGGCGATAATATGCAAAAACTAATTATGGGGGGAGGGGTGGTTGTCTTTTCTCTACCTGTCATTATCCTAAAATTGTTACAGAGGAGAGTAACATGGAGCTCACGTGACCATTTTGGCTCACCAAAGAAATTTCACGCGGCCGTAACATCCTGGAACAAGTGGCCTATGTGGTGCTCACGCTAGGGAAAGTTTGCATTCGTGATTACAGAGACCTCTCGATCAGTCAATCATCATGGCACGTGCGAGGCAGTCAAAATTGTATATATAGATTAATGCCATGTCACTAACACGCAGCCCAAATGTACATGTTTTATGTCATGTTTCTACTTTGTCCATATAGATCATTTCGGGAGCCTTTTCCGCCAACGTATCTTGCCATAGGGATTATTGAGGATAATACAAGGTATATTCGTGTAGCAATCCGCTACCCATTCATTGCTCAAAACATTAAAGAAATCCCCATTTCAGATATGCTTACATACTTCAGTGATCAAATAATTTGGGATATTCAGCTACTAATCTTAGATGTTATATGTGCTTATGGTTAAAAATATCGAAATTACGGAGAAACTACAATATTTTGCAATGTGAAGATGCTGTGACATTCACCAAATCAGTGGGTTAGCAAATAACAGGAACTAAATGAGTGAACGCTTTCTAAGGTACAATTAAGAGTACATATTTAGTGATTTGACTTCAAAATTAGGGAATCTAAGCTTTCATTTCAGAAGTTATAGGGCTTACGAATAAGCGTCAATTTGTTTTCAACACTGTTGACAATTCGGCATGCATCTGACTTTTTCTACATCAAATACATTATGCCCCATTTCACCGAAACGCTTCACTTTACCATCGACAACCATGATTATTATCACGATTAATGACTTTTACCGAAATATGCTTTAGAAAACTTTTGCACCCTACAGAAACTCGTAATGGGCAAGCAACATTAAACTGTATTTGGAACTAGTAAGACAGGCATTAAAGCTATCCACTGTCAGCGTAAATTAGCAAAATTGTGGAGTTTTAATTTCTTACAATTCGGCCACTCGATGCACAAAAGTATTCCTTTGAGGTCTATTATTTATCAATCCTAGAATTATAATTAGCAAGGATTTGTTTGACAGTGGCTATCTTATTAGTTTGATGCAGCAAAGGCAAGGTCATTCGACCAACTTTATAACCCACCCGCATTTCAAGCATTGCATATCACGCAGAATCAGGGGCATCCATAGCTATTAAACATGATTTGTCAACTAAACACACTGGGTAATTTTTAGGTGCCTATTTGAACCGCAAGGTCGGCACCGAGAAAAGTAAACAGTTTTTTCTTAAAGGTCGCATCAAACAGCTATTGATCATGCGTATTAGATTTGATAACAATTTTCAAGTGCAGTTGTGAAGTCTACGCCTAAAATGCAAATGTATTTTCCACCTAAAAAATGACAAATGGTTCAGGATTTTTATCAAGCCAGTAAATATTTCTTGTATACAAAATGAAGTTATGTCAAAAATGTATAATGAATAATAGTTTTCTAGCACATTTCAAAGCAAAACCTAACTTCTATCGAAGAAAATAGTTCAGATAAAGCAACAATATGAGACATTCAATTATCATTATAATATGTAATGTTTTGAAAATTTTTAGGCTTACTTTATTTGCTTGATAAGTACTTTGATACCACAAATTGTGCTATTCAAATTTGATGACATATTTGGAAGCACATCTGTTTACACTATTATTAAAATAATAAAAAATAAATTATTCAAAATCAGTTGAAATTATATCATACCTCCGGAACATCATCCATTCTTAGGAAGATAACTCATTAAATATAAATCTTCATGAGGTAAGTCGATACGTTGCTTTGCCTAAAGTAAAACACACCGTAAAGAACATAGTTTTTACGTTCTGGACACATTGGGCACTTGTCAAGGTCATATCTGGCTATATAAGAATCTCCAACAATGTTTGCTACTTATATCATTGTCACAAATTCACACAATGAAGTTTGCACGATTCTGCATAGTGGCACTGTTGGTAGCTCTACTAGCACTCAATGTGTCTGGTGCAACATTGAGTGGCAGAGTTGTTGATGATGATGAGGAAGATGAGTCTGCATTGATTGAAGAAATTGAAGGAAAAGGAGGTGCCAAACAGTTGAAAGATGATCCGAGCGAATCGGTGGTTGCAGACGATGATAGGAAGAAGCCAAGTAGGCGGATGAGAAAAGATGATGAAGATTCGGATGCCCCCAAGTCTAGCAAGAATAGGAGAACGAGGCCATGGAGAGAAGGAAAGAGAAGCCGAAGTTATACAGACAAAGCTGATTTCGACACTGATGACCTCGATAAGAGTGAAGTAGATGATAGATATGACTATCGACGTCGACACTATAGAGACCGTCGCTACAGACCAAGGCCATTCTACTATCCCCGTGCTTATGACGATGATGATGGTGAAAGTGATGATGACAAAAACTATTACAGATGGAAAGAATGTAAAAGATTTAGTCGACCTCAACCTCCTCTCAGAGGATGTAGATGTAATAGCAAAGGTGAAAGCAAAGATGAAAGCAAAGGTGAAAGCGATGACTAAATCCGATGTCATTTGATTTGAACGGCTAATAACTTTGGAAAGTTCATTTTGTTTTCTTTATGGAATATTTTTTAGATTGTTAATAAAATAGAGTGTCATATAAAAGGCTTTTTCATTTACTGAGAGTGTGATTTAATAGAATGGAACTGCTGTTTACTTCTCAGAAGAATTATTTTCAAAATCATCTCATTAATATAAATATATAAATATATTTTGTCACATTCCTAATTAAAGTCTTCGGAGTCAAGTTGTATCTTTAGTGAAGTGGCTAAATGTTGTCCTTTAAACTAACCTATTAATACTCCATCAAATTTAAAACTCTCTATTCTAAAGAAATGGATGGTCAAAATTATTAGTTTTGAGTTTTCCATGACCGCATTTTATTGGAAAAAAAATTATAAAGAAAATAAACCATATTCTAAATATTTTTTTAATGCATTAGGACAGTAATTCACCTCAATACATATTGATATTACCAACCTCAAAACAATAGAAATGATTTATACTAAATATTTTTGGTGACTCGCTTCTTTTAACTTTTCTTAAGAAAATTGCCTATGCGTTCAATCTAAACAAGTCAAACAGCCGTTGCCAAATGAGAAGATTAATTAAAAATTTGAGTATCTTATTATTTACATATTTTTTCTACAGCCAAATGATACTAAAGTTTGCTTTCTTAGACTTTTTAAAAAGTACTTTTAGTTGAAGTGCATAATATTTCCATCATATTTAGTGCTAATCGCGATAAAGATTTGTTTCATTTAAATTTTGATTAAGTAGTATTGCGCAGATAAATATGGAAATTTTTAGAATATTTTTCAGCTATTAGCCTTTTATCTACCGTTTGCTCAAACGACATGATTTGCTAGCGTTATAGACCAATGAAAGAGCGCCAATTAGGAACACTTAGAACGCTCTAATTGGTTGCTGTATTCCCCATATCTCTGTTACATATTCTGCCTGCAAATATTTCCCATCTATCCTACGCAGATATCCCAAATCTTATTTAACACAAGGTAACAAAAGTTTTAAAATTTTGCCTTATTAAATTTTTATTCGATATTTTGGCTATGTCGTTTAACGAATTTTGCTCATTTAGCGTAATGAATATTCCAATTCTACCAATATTCGAAGACCAAACAACGCCTAATTGCCTAAATTGTCTTTGATTTCATAAATAATGGAACATTTTAAGCCACGATGATTCAATAGCCTGGAAATAAAGAGTGGGTCATGTGCTATAGTCATTAATTAAAATATTTACAAATTATTTTTCTTAAAGAAAATAAATTAATATCACATTTTTAAATGGAATATGCTTCTAACCATTAAATTTGATACTATTGCACAGTTGTTTAGAGTTTGAAGACATTTAATGGGACAAATCTTACCGAGAAACTGTCGTGCTAAAACAATGGCAATATTTTGGGAAGCTAAATAGCTTAAGGATAACTCAAATATAAGACAATAGAGTTTTGCTCAACTGATCAATATTTCTCTCACTCAAATACTTTTCATTCAGAAATTAAAAGGATATAATTTTACTCAAAATATTTCAAGATAGTTACAATTTTTTCTCGTTTCGGTCTGTCATTTAAAACCTCCAACAAATATTGGACCTTTTATCCTAATTCACACTTACAAATTTTGAGCTTTATTTAGACGAATCAGTAATTCCTTATTCTGTAAGTTTGGACCATAATAAATTATAAATGAATTAATTTGGATACTTTTCAGATTTTTCTGATCTTCCACTAATTTAACACATATGCTGGTTAGCAAACCAATAATATCTTCTTTAAACGATACGTTCAGCTCGTGTCCGAAATGCTAAAAATCCTATTTACTTTTCGTTCAAATGCTTTGAGGAGGTAATTTAAGCAAAAAGTATTTCGACAGTATTCAGTTTGTTCCCTCTAAGAAAAATTAAATGATAATCAATAATATTAAGATATAAATACTGTTTATTATATACATTTTTTCAAAATGATGATAACATGCATTTAATATAAAGTTTTTTTAAGTATTACTATTTATTGCTCACTTAACCTGCCACTAATCACAGAACATTTTATTGATTTTTGGGTAAAAATATGTTCAATTAAAACTTATTTTATAAAATTCCTAAACGTTATTTGTTCAATTAACCTGTTCTTAGTATTTTGAATTTACCTAATTTAATGAAAACTTTTTAATTATTCAATAATGTTTCCATTTAGATTTTTGAATAATGAGCGTCAATCAATTTCCTTTGCTTCACATTGAACTTCTTGAACCCATTCAGCCAGTTCCTCTTCCAGGTGAACTTGAAACATTTCCACGAATAACACTCAACACTGACAGCATTGTTCATGTGGAAAAACGTTCCCGAAATGTTCGGCGTAACGCAGCTAGAAGTGGAGCCCGATTGTCTCGCTTTCGAACCCAACCTATCACATTTACAGAAATTGCAGAGGTCAAAGAAACCAAGAGAGAAAGTGATGAAGGCAAAAAGTCAGATGAGAGGACCCATAGTTTAATGGTGCCAGCTTCAACGATTAAAACTGAAACTATGGAAACCCCAAACGCAAACTGAGTACATATTTTTATCTGGGAATAGTTGTATATTTCTAGACTTTAAAAGTTGTGTTTTGTAACATATATATTTATTTATATTCTGTTTAACTACTTTTTTGTTCAAATGGGATAAGATTTAGATAGAAATTACATAAAATTAAATGTAAATAGTTGTTAAAATAACTACCGAACAAATCAATGCAATGACAAAGACTTGAAATATTTTTGTCTCTTAAGAGTATTGACCCATTTGCATTCACGCAACTTGATATTCAGGAGATAAAAAGAATTTTTCAAACGCTTAGTTACAACATGACTACAGCTCTTGCAAATAAACATTCTGTACTCAAGTTCCACTAAAATCTGTAATTCTACGAAATTTTACAATACTTGATTACTTGTTCATCTGTAATCCTTTAAGCACCAAAGTAGACAGAAAAATTATTAATTTAAAACAATTGACTTTCTTTACTTAATTTATCACATAAGGGAAAAATTTTGATCAAAATTCTCTTATAGATAATCTAATTGTTAATTAACTCAATTGGAACTTGAGCGGTCTTTAATATCAGCCTTTATAGCAAAAGATAGGTGATTATCCAACTGATTGCGTAGTCCTAGAAAAATTGTTCCATATTAGATTGCACATTTGATAAAATGATAAAAATCTTCCCTCATTATCGGCGAAAGGTGTTGTAAGAAATATGCAGATCTGAGGCTCAAAAGTGCATGCGGGAATTGGAAGAGCAAGTCCTAACTTCACTAGATGGAATTTTTGCTATTGAATCCGGCTGATGATAGAATGTGTCTGCATTTGCTCCATCCAATTGAAAGGGGCATATCAATCAGAATCATAAAATAAAGCGAACCGCAATGCCACTTTATATGGATAATAAACACAACTTAGTCACGCATGAATATTTAGGACCATAGTTCATTGAATATTATTTAGAAACGATTAGCAATCTAGTGTAACACGAGTCTAATCTTTGTAATACTTCTTCCGGTTATATTTCTAATACAACCATAGTTAGAAAATTGGAAGCACAGTCAGTTGTTACGTTGCTATGTGTTACGTCATAATTTCATCATGTTCTGCTTCATTCGATTTCTATTTCACCATTTACGATATTTTCCAATGGGTTATTCATTTTACGGAGAGTCAGAATTTCTTATTCTTAACCAAATATAATGAATAGTGCGTTTCCCAGATAACCTCTGCTTACTTAATAAGAGTTACTTTTGTTATAGTCTTGTAATTAAAAGTCAATTTTTGCCAAAGAATAAAGAAATTATTTAATTTTGTGTGATATTACTAAGATCATTGCATTTACCATTTACTGATATTAAGAATTTTTCTTGAAGGCAATTAAAAATTCAAAATTATGCTCTATTTTAGATGAGAATATGCACTAATCTATTATTAACTCAGCCTATATTATTTTTATTAATGTTTCACTGATTCCAGTGGCTAATAAAAGGAGGCACATGAATTTCAAAATCAGTAGAAGGCATACAATTTACGATTGACTGTAAGTGTTTGATGATTAATCAAATCAAACCGTTTGTTTGAGCATTAGAAACATTAAAAAATAAATAGTACCATTGATGGGAGTAATGAATTTAACAGATACTTTTGCTTACTGTAAAAATTTAAAAAAGAAATTGTTTTCATTCTATTATAAATTCTAAATTTCTCTGATTATACAAAAAATAGTTAATATCAATAAAGATATTTGTATCAATATGTTATTGGTATTTATTCGTGGCCATTGTGCAAAAACTGAAAAACGAAAAAGGAAATGATTGTATATAAGACCTTTCACTTAAATGAATATTATTAAAATTATTACTTAAAATGCTATAAAATGGATTATAAATGTCAGATTTTTAGTTTGAGCAAATAGAAATTTTTATAAAACATTGTACTATATTTTAGTCCTCTGTACATTATTTTAAATTAAATATGCATTACCTATCTCAATAAGATCTGTGCATTCTAAATTGCAAATTCAAAAGCTACTCGTAAAATCACATTTTGAAAAAGAGGTACATCTGCATAAACAATCTTTGGTTTTCGATCAACATTAGTGCTTGATTATATTAAATACACTAGCGCCCAAATGATTTAAACAAAAGTTCTCAATACCATGCAAATGGAATATGACGAATTAATTTTTATAAAAATATATTTACTGAGGAAAGATGATTGTAATGCGTAGATTTTTTCTTTTAAATTATAGCCTTCAAATCTTCACTTAAAACGCACAACTAGAAGACTTAAATATTTTATTTTCTATATATATCAATGAATTTTACCATCTAAATGTTGATTCTCTAATTACATGTATTCCATCTATCCTTTGTATTTTATTCAATTAAAAGTTTGTAAATAGATTTACAATAATCGATACGTTACAAAGATCCGAAATACAGAAATTTTCTTTCTTGAAAATCATCTTAATAAAAATCACAGTATATTGTCACAAATAAAAATTTTGGTGGAAGGTTTAATAAGCAAATGTAAAAGATGCACCCCTGGAGAAATAAATTAGTTATTTTATGGTTTATTTTCATTTTATTGAACAACGCACGTTTATAAGCATTGCCTTAACTAAGCTTATATGATTTATATAAGCAATAAGAAACTTTGGAAAGCTAAACCAGAGCTGGCAATCGCTCAAAAATATTAAAACTGACCATAAATACTTACAAAATATAATTGAGCCTTAATTATTGTGTTTTAAGTTACCTTATAGTTGTTTAAAAAACGCTAAGCTAATTTAGTCAGATATCGTTACAAAGTATATTTTACTTCTCCCATTCTATCAGCTTTTTTCCAATTTCTTTAAAACCGTTTTGTATTAGTTTTAATGGCATTCCTAAGATATTTGATATATTTGTAAAAGAACTTTCTAAGGACTATCAACTTTAAACATGGAATTTCACCAATCTTGGCAGATTTGATTTATCTGAAGCCGTCAAAGACGCCACCCCAAATAAAGTTGCACGCAAAGGAAATATTGAAAAGTCCATATGTAATACGGCTTTATCACGTTCAGCACTAAGGCTAAGCAAGCTATATATAAACCAGCCAATTAAAGAATTTAAGAAGGAAATGTATTAAGATGACCCCAAGCAAGTCAAGGCGTCAAATGCCAATGCCAATATATTTCTAAAAAAATTTTTAATAATTGCATGGTAAGGATAGTGTCATAAGAAGAGAATACAGTTGAAAGAAAAATACATTTATCTTTGAGTAGAAAATGTCGAAAGCTGGAAGCACATCAAAGATTTTTTATGCTAATTAAATGCAATCTCCAAAATGTCCTGAAGGAATTATGATCTATAATTAAAGATCATTGCTTGGATTCAGCTTACGTGCAATAAATGTTTTGTAATTAATTCGCTAAGCTATTTTGCTGAAAAGAATTTATTGTATCCTTTAATTACGAAATCATTCATATACTGATTCCGAACTTTCACAAAAAATCGAACTCGTTATATGTAAGGGAAATTCTACCTTCTTAAATGTAAACTTAAACTTCAAGATAGTCTTGTGTCGATTACTTTAATTTTTAGAAATTTTGGACCATTGTTTTATTATTATTACACCATTATAATTATTATAGTTATTCTTCCACTTTTGGTTATTTTGTGTTTTCATGTGGAACTGTAAACTATATTTTAACGCAATTTATGAAAAAGACAACCAATTGGCAAAGAAATTCACTGGTTTGGGCGAATATCTGGGCATTGATGACGTTTTACCAACCATTGTTATCTCACCATTTTTAGAATGAAAATCAGAGATTTGAAACCTGGTTTGCAATAAATTTTCCAGTAAATAACTTTTCACTATTTTATTGCCACTGTAGTCGAATTTGCAGTTTTACTCACCACTGACGGAACAGAACTTATTGTTTGAAACGTAACAGAGGATTGACAAAGGAAGCCGCAAGTTAAGTGAAGGAAAAATTAATATCAATTGTGACCCATCCCTAATATCTGGCACAAAGCTATTCGAAAGATATTTAAATCTGCTGGAGTGTTCAAAAATATCTATTAATTTAAGAACCTCCGATAGAGTCCCAAGTGATCATTTATTATTTCCACCTTCTAGGTCAAAAGTAATTTAAATCTTATTCTTTGCAGCCACCAAAATATATTTTTAACTAATTTCTACTTTAAATATATATTCATGCCATCATTTTTTAAGTGAATAATGTTGATATTGTTTAAAAAGTCAACTATTACTAAAATCGCTCTTAAACTTGGAAATTTCGCTAACCGGAAGCCATTTACTAGAATCGATGGTTCAGATCACGAAATCACTGAATGGTCTATTGGTGAGTCATCGTATCCCACCCACGTATGTGCGTGATCACACTTAAATTTTTTTTCAAGAAGAAGGTTCACCTACCAACTAGATTAACCTTAATCTCCCAACGAGATATCTAATCGTTTAAATATCTACTGAAGGTCATTTATTTATTTGTTAAAATATTATTGTAAATCCTCTAAAAGAAATTCATTCATTTTATTCATTTATTTTAATTACCGAGACATTATAAAGAAGCATTTTTTCTAATTAGAAAATTTCCGGCACCTGTAAACAGCCTATTTAATTCAAGTAGGTAACAAATGTAGTCAAAGTAAAATCACTTTTTTTATATTTCAAGGACACTCTTCCTTCAAGAAACGCCCACCTTGGTATGATTAGCAATTTTCACAAATTCCGCTTTCATTTGCATAAACGTTATTTAAAACGCATAGCGCACTGTGATTTAGGAATATATTCGAGCCAAAAAGAGCAATATAATAGGTTGGTCTTGATATTTACGAAGTATCAATGTTATTATTTTGGTTTTAGGTAAGAATATGAAATAACAAAGCCGAAAGAGAACAATTCAAATGGACATTCATGGCTGCATTTCCTCGATCAGGTCTTGAACGCAAGCGATGTTACTGCCGGATTTATTAATAAAATATGTAATCGAGTGTTTGCCACACACCAATTTCAACTTTGTTTAGATAGATTGGAAAGAACGCACACTTTTTAATGTTTACACCTTAAAATCCCTTGTTGAATCAGGTCCTCAGTCAATTCTGGATAAATTACAATAGATACAAGAATCCTCATGGTGTAATTTGCAACCAAATCTAAAGAAAATTGGCAGTTTCAGGTAGAAGTATTTTTTGTCCTGCCAAATCGAATCCATCAGTATAACAAATGTGAGTGGAGAACCACGTACATTTCTTTTTTACCTTACTAATAACAAATTCGTTCTTTTATAGGTCCAATTGATAGCGTAATGAGGACTTCAATCATTCGTGGCATAGCGATTATGTTAATTTTAGCTGTCCCAAATCAAGCGTACTTCCTTAAAGGTGGTAATCTTTTTCTGATTATATTTGGCGAAAATATCTAAAACAACACAAATTTTAGCTAATTCTGAATGCTGTGAAAGTAAAATTTACCAAGATCATAGAGTGCTAGAAAGTCGACACAATTATTCTTAAGTGACTTAAATTATTTTATTTATTTATTTCAAATGGAAGGCGTTTTGATTGCTATAATTAGCCATTTAGCTGACTTCAGGCTTCACAGAGAGGAGGAGGAACATCAAAGTGACAAAAAGTCGAGAGGGGGGGACAGAATAATGATTCACAGATGTGACAGAGACAGACAAAAGAGCAGAGAAAAGGTAAGATGAGTACTGTGAAAGCGGTCGAATATGGCGTACACTGGGGATAGTTTGAAGTCAGAAGTCAACTGCCGGTTAATAGACTTTTTTGCCGTATGAATATACGTTGCCCAGGGTGTACCACGTGGAGGTAAGTCTATCGCACACCCCGTGACTTAAATGATAAAATTAGTGCGTTTTCTGTTCTTAATAGTGCTACCAAACTTAGGCAAAGTTTGGTTACTTTGTTTATGCTGATATGGCGTGACTTATGTTTATTTACGCACTTTCCTTATCTTCACAGCTGCAGCACTATCTCATTACGTGATTTTCCACACCCATTCACACGTTCTGATAGTCTTTAACGCTTTTCCAGCCGTACTCTGAACAGGATTTTTAGATTAATGTTGCTACGCTCTCGATCAATTTTACTAAGAATAAAATATGAATTCAACATAGTCATTCATGTGAATTTGTGATTAAGTAATATATTTATTAGACGTGAGGTAAAAATGATTTAGAGGTTGAGCCTAGAGGGAATGAAGAGAAAGAAGCAGAAGCAGAGCTAAGAAGAAATAGAAGGGCAAAATCGTGCTGAAGGTCGTGAAAATACAACATGATGGAAAGCAATTTAAGAGAAATATGGGATTGCTGTGATTAGAACATAATTGGCAGAAGAGCGCTGATAATGACACTACGCCGAGGTATTTATGGACAATGTGTTGATGGAGGCAATCGAGATATTTAAGAGACAACTTAAATCACGTCAGTTTGGTGGGAATTAACACAAGGCGATTTGAGAGTGTTTGAGTTAAAGTTTTGGCGAAAATGCTGATGGGACCTTATTCACTAGTATTTATTCCGAAAATTATCAAAGTCAATGTAAAAGTAGTATTAGTTTAGACAATAAAATGGTCACTCATAAAAAGAAAACAAAAATTTGGTTTAAATTGCAGACATCGTAGAGGTTGATAAGAATACAGTTTACATATGCTCATTTAAAACAACGATATGGTCTACAAGATCTGCCGTCATTCAAGTAGTTGCATTTATTTAAGAAATTTCTCGTGATTGTTTTGGAATAATTTGGGCACTTTAAATTTTACCCATGTGATATATTTGCAAAATTCATCCAACTAATAATCGTTTCCTTAAGAACGACTTAGCCTGGTTTCTATATAAGGAAATGCAAATTTGATTAAAAGGTATTTGTAGAGATTTTCCCAGGATTTGCTAACAATTTATAATGCGCCATAGAGACCGATATTTACCGACTTTTAGCAAATGGTACAGAGGATGTTTTAAGATTTTATTTAAAAATATTCCTTTAAGTCAATTTTAAGTTTAAGACTGCAGCAACCATAAACAGTGTGATACAGGATTGATGATCATGACCGAATTTTTAAATCGAAATGAGTTAAAATTTAAAGAAAAGTATAAACAATAAACCTTAATGTAATTGAAAGATAGATTTTAATAAAGCTTGATTTTGATGTTATTGCATAAATATTGGTGATTAAGAAATCTAGCTGAAATCGAAAAACTATTACCAGTTTATACTTCTAGAGATTCTTTTTGACTAGAAATGAATCGAGGATCACGGTAAACTTATAAAAGCAATTGATAATCAACTCCATTTTCGAGATATTTAAGTGACTAACCAATGAATATTTAAAAAAAATAATCACATAATTTAAAAACCTTATTCCAAGTAAACCACATCGGTCTAAATATACATTTTGTCCCATTATCCAATCGTTTATATTTTTATTTATATCAAATGACAGGCATTTTGATAGTTATCAGTAACCCTTTAGTTGACTTCAGGCTCCACAGAGGGGAAGGAACATCAGAGTAAAAAAAATCGAGAGAGGGTTGATGGTGAAATAGAAGAGTGTTTCAAAGATGCAAAAGAGAGAGACGCAAAGGTAGAAAAAAGGTGAGGCGAGTAATGTGGAAGTAGGCAAATATGACAAACACTTGGGTCATGGTAGTTTGAAGTCAACTGCCAGTTAATAGACTTTTTTTGCCATATGAACATACGTTGCCCAGGGTGCACCACGTGGAGGTAAGTCTATTGAAAAACGAATGCCGAGTGATAGAATTTTTGCCGTAAGAAAGTACGTTGCCCAGGGTGCACCACGTGGAGGTAAGTCTATCGTACGTTGCCCAGGGTGCACCACGTGGAGGTAAGTCTATCGCTCACCACCCCTCCCCCAATCGTTTCTATTATTTCAAGTTAAGCAAACTTTTCTTTGCGATGTTAAGTCTTTAAAATTCTATATATTAGGTTGGTTCATTTTATCTTTCTCGAGAATAAAAGAAAGCACGTATTGAAGTGACAATATTATCCATCATTATAGAATGCCAATAAATATATAAGCCGCTCAATTTTGACCCTTGTCATTTTTTCCATTTTTTGACCTTTAGTTAATCAATATCAGTTGTTTCCTTATTCAAATATTGTTGACATGTTTAAATAACTATGAATGATAATAAAGTAAGTTACCATAGTGAATAAGTAAAGCATAATTAATAATGCATCTGAAGTATGGTGGACAAAAAAAGTAGGTTTTACATTCTATAAATGTTGGACAGACGTATTTTTGACTTAAATTCGCGAAAATATCTGAACGAAATCGTGTTATTCTTCTATTACAATCAACAAAGCGCATAAATAATGCATAAGTACATTTCAACTATAGGTGCCTTTTATTCGGGAATGACGCAATCACATACCTAAAAGTAACTATGTGAAAAATGTGTACAGTGCAAGCTTACCTTCACGTCAACACTCATTGGATATCTGCGAATCAACAGAATGTACTTTGCGTTCAGTTTTTAATCTTAAAGCAGCCCCAGTCGGAGTTTGTCCAACCTTTTGAAAATTGTTAAGCAAATTTTGACTATACTTACTTAAGAACATTAAATAAATATATACTTGAAATTAAGTTTACGTATTAAATTTGACAATAATTAGATAATATGCATAATAAAAATAATTAAAATGTGAACCCACAGATGCAGTGGAATGAAAATAGTCATGGGATAAATTAGTTGAGTTTGATCGACGGGGGTTTAGAAATTACTCCTTCCTTTTACACCCTTAATGAATAAGGTCATATGACAGTCAGTTGTCAAGAAACGTTCAGTTATTTGGTCAATATGATAATCCGACCAGGCAATTCCAAAGATCACCTCAATATCCGCATTTCAATGAAACATTATTCGGAGACTTGCGGCATGAGTTGCAAAATATAACCTCCGAGGAAAAGAATAAGACACTGTGAATTATATTGGGTGGGCAACTAAGTCATTGCCGTTTTTGTTGACAGATTCACTCTATACTTTCTTTTGTTTTGTTAACGTAGCCAGAGCATCTAACCTATATTTTTTTCTTACTGTATGGGCTTCTAGGTTAATTAGTAAAAATTTTTTTTTGTTTAGTTCTTTAGTTTTGTTTTTATCCCAATTTAAAAATGAAAGAACAGGACGTGCACTTCCGACACATTTTATTGTATTGCTTCCGAAAAGGCAAGAACGCATCGCAAGCACAAAAGAAGTTATGTGCCGTATAT
The DNA here is from genome assembly GCA_900617975.1 of Rodentolepis nana. Taxonomy (NCBI): domain Eukaryota; kingdom Metazoa; phylum Platyhelminthes; class Cestoda; order Cyclophyllidea; family Hymenolepididae; genus Rodentolepis; species Rodentolepis nana. Next base: position 4,674 of record UZAE01000088.1, on the reverse strand, counting down.
GGAGATGAAGCCTTAAAAGAAGGGCAGTGTCGAAATTGGTTTGAAAGATTTCGTTCCGGTGATTTTTCACTGAAAAATTCACAACGATCTGGCCGCCCAGTCGAAGTGGATGAAACCCATATCAAGGCCATTATCGATTCAAATCGTCACAGCACAACACGAGATATTGCAGAGAAGCTCAATGTGTCGCATACATGGATTGAAAAAAAAATGAAAAACCCTTGGTTATGTCAAGAAACTTGATTTATGGATCCCTCACCAGTTAAAGGAAATTCATTTGACGCAACGGATTAGCATCTGTGACTCGCTACTGAAACGCAATGAGAATGATCCATTTCTGAAGAACCTAGTTACTGGCGACGAAAAGTGGATAGTTTATAACAATGTTACTCGCAAGAGATCATGGGTGAAGCAAGATCAACCAGCCCAAACAGTATCAAAAGCAGAGATTCACCAAAAAAGATTATGCTATCAGTCTGGTGGGATCACAAAGGAATTTTGTATTTTGAACTCATGCCGCAGAACCAAACGATAAATTCAAATGTGTATGTTGAAGAACTCGAAAAACTGAAGGATGCAATTGAAGATAAGCGGCCGGCATTATCAAATCGGAGGAAGGGTGTTGTTTTCCATCATGATAACGCAAGGCCCCACACATCTTTGGTTACTCGGCAAAAATTATTGGAACTGGGTTGGGATGTTTTGTCACACCCACCATATAGCCCTCACCTTGCGCCTTCGGATTACCATTTGTTTCGTTCCATGCAAAACTCTTTAAATGGTAAAATGTTTAACAACGCGGATGATGTCGGATCACACCTAATTCAGTTTTTTAATAGCAAAGACCAGACATTTTACGAACGGGGAATTTTTACTCTGCCAGAACGATGGGAAAAGGTAATCGACAAGAACGGTCAATATCTAATTGAATAAAGTTATATTTTTAAACAAAAATTCCGAATTTGCCTTCTTATTTGAAATCGACAATGACTTAGTTGCCAACTTAATATTTAATGAATTGCAGGTAAAGTCTTAAATTGAAACAAAAGATATACATAAATATAATAAGTTTATTATTATTGAAATGAGCAAATAAACTGGCCTAATCTTCATTTTGCTTAGGCTGCTTAAGATATATGTATTTCAAATTATATTTGTCCTATAATTTAAAAATGAAAGTACCACTTGGTGGTTTAATCTCCTGAATGTCTTCTGAGGAATCATGAATAATGACTGTTAGATTAACTGTATAACTAACCTAAAAAGCACTCAGATATGGACTTGGTGGTAAAAAAATTATTACCAAAATTCAGCCGTGTTCTGTTAAATTCCAGCAAACCGGTTTCTTTGAATTAATACAATGTGAGGTTTTTTCATCAAAATGATAAAACTAAAGTGATGAAGGAAATATGGTGTTACTCAATCACAAATAACTCAAACTCTCACCCTTGAAAACTAATGTTTGTCATTTCTACAATGGTGCCTTTATATCTGATTTGAGTTGATGAAAACGTTTGCAAATGTCTAATCCCCAAAGTTCTTTTGTAAATAGCAAATAACATACTGTGTTTATCAGACATTCCAACTGATTTCTTAGTCGATATCTGCAAATTTCATAATGCTTTTCCAATTCTTTATTTTATTCATTTTGAAAGCTACTTACAACTTGTGTTAATAGTGTCATTCTTACGATTTTTGTTCAAATGAACTAAACTGTATTTATTTATAACAAATGAATAGGCTCTAGCTCTTTATGTTCTTTTAAGCTCAATGAAATAAAATTATTTTTTTGTAAATAGCAACAAAACTGGAACCAACGACCATATGGATACGTTCAACCTATAGGCTTAGGGACTAATAATTTGGCATTTTGCACAATCTTTGCAAAAAAGAAACTAAATAAATTGTTTTTCTAATCAGAGGTTATTGAAAGCTAATTTATTTCCCAACAAAAGTGCAATACTAAAGTCTATTTCACTCTCAAATATACAGATTTTTTCGAAAAAAATCTGCTCATTTAAACATCGTATCGCAAATACAAACCGAGTGATAAGACGCATAGTTTTCGACTTCTCGAGCACTAATCCAAGATCCCAGCGAGAATTTATGATTACCTTTCATGAATTGTAAACATTTTGTGCATTTCATTGTACTCGTGTGGGCCATTTTTCGTCATCTCGTCGAGTAGAATCTGCCTTGGAGTTAGTATATGATAATGGCCATCCGAGAGCGTACAATGCACTGAATAAAATTTAAATTTCCATAGGTTTTTAAATTCACTTGCTTGCAGAATCATCATATTTAATTATATATTACAAAATATAATCAATTCCCAAAAAGCACGATTCATACGTTACATCGGCGGAAAGTGGGGAAAGTATAGTGGACTTTAAGGAATGTATTATTAAGTGATATTCTTTTGTTTCATCTGCTTAAGCTGTTAAGGCGCAACATTCTATATTTGTTCATAAGTGTTCAAAATAGTTAATTCGCAAACCAAGAAAATTCAATCAAAACGATTGAACATGATGTGGCTGATTTTATTCATTTCTTTAATAAAAGATAGGGCTTTTGCGTAAAATAAAATATGGTTATTGTTTCTAGCAACACTCTATGAGGACTTTCTGTGGTATTTTTCTTTTTAAAACAAAATTTGCATTCTTAACAACGACATTGAATTCAATTGAACTTCTTCAGCAGAATTTTCCCAAAACACTTTGAAGTGAAAAGAGAATGAGCAGAAGTGCTGAATCTGTGGTGCGTACAGCGTTATCAGGGCTGAACAAAGAAATATTCTTTGCACCCAGACAAACTTGAAGGCGCAGTATGCCACTGGTCGCGTTGGGTGCAAGTGCAGTTGGGAGTGGAGGGACCTCTAAGCCAGCCACAAATCAACTGTCGCGCATCGTTTAACAAACCAAATTTTGCATTTTAGTGACTAAGCTCTGTGACAGGCACATATCAAAAGCAAACGTGTTCCATACTGCATGACTATTTCCTCTATATTGTTGAAAGTATTTTGTCATGAAGATTACTGAAGATAAGTCAAAGCTTGTCTGTATAACAATCCATACAAATCTTAAAATACGCCCTACCGTCTTTCCTGGCATTTATCCTCTCAATTACAGATATGCACCCACTTGTCCCGATTGTACAATGTGCGCTATCTTAAATCATAACCAATTATATAATTGTGCAGAATATATATATATGACAAATTTTAATCCTTTTAGTTAATATATTCCAACTGCTATGTATCCAATTAATGATTTAAGCTAGCATTCAACACGATGGAGAGATGACTACCAATACATTAGTAAAAAGTCGAAGTTTCTTTATCTCCAATTTGTCAATTATATTATGAAAACTCTAAAATCTAAGCTACCATTATGTTTAAATTTTGTGCCAATACCTTATCTCATTAAGCTGTAATCTTCGAAAAAATGTAATCTACCATGTCGATTAAACGGTCAGAATCTTAATCTTAGGATTACATTTTATTTCTTTAACACAGAATGTTCTTCACATTATATTTTCAAATTTTCCATACATAGTAGATGAAAATATGCATTTTAATAAGCCCATCTTAACAAACATCTTTTCGTTATTCATACGGTTGTTTCAGAAACTAGTCCTCTCATATTTGTTCGTCGTTTAAATACTCGTTTAACTTTATTAAGATAATAAGATGTGCAGTGACGTTGCTTCTTGACACTTCACACAGGCGATAAAGGTACATGTTCATTTCGCACAGTAGTACTATCCATATGGGAGATCAGCGTAACTACATTGTTTATAATTACCACGCCAAAATGAGAAACTTTTTAAGTTTTCAAAATTAAAATTAGTAAAAATCAAAAATATAATTCGTCTGATTAAAATCCAGGGTATTTGCATGATCTTGTTACTATTTCAATCCCATTAAAGAGTTAAACCAATCAAAAGTTTGTCATTTTAAAATATGAATATCTGATATGAAATATGCGGTATCTAAATTAATCTCAAATCCCATGGGATGTACCGAATGCTATACAAACAAAATTAGTCGCATTAGCCAAATTATGTTAAATATCAGTTGCCGTTCACATATTTTTTTCTTCGCCTAATCTGATTTACTAGAGTGAAATCTAAGCTCCCTTTACAAAAGTGAATCGTCTAAGCTAATATTGTGTGGAATAGATACTAAAGAATGCACTGGTAACTTCATCGCCTTATAATATATTATAAGAAGGTAAAACTATGACAGGCAATTAATACTGTAAGATGCTATTTAATATGCCTTGAATTTATATGCTTTCTCCAATAACTGGAAAAAAATTACGTGGAAGGCACCTGAGGTCAACGACAAGCATTATATTCCGAAATGGGGTGTGCGATAGACTTACCTCCACGTGATGCACCTTGGGCAATGTATACTCATACGGCAAAAAAGTCTATTAATCGGCAGTTGACTTCTGACTTCAAACTAGCATGACCCCATTGTATGTCTTATTCGACTACTTTCACTGTACTAACCTCACCTTTTGCCCTCATTGTGTCTGCCTCTTTTACATCTTTGAAACACTCTTCTGTTCCCCACCCCTCTCTCGACTTTTTTTCACTTTAACGTTCCTTCCCCTCTGTGAAGCCTGAAGTCAACTAAAGGGCTAATGATAACCATCAAAACGCCTGGCA
>UZAE01000087.1:0-40455 GCA_900617975.1 Rodentolepis nana | reverse complement strand
GGGGGGGGTGGGGAGAGAAAGATCTAAAAGCATAGAAAACACAAAGCAAAAAAGGCAATCACGAATCGCGATGATACCGTTTTCTTCATGTCCAATAAATATAGTTTATTTTCGGCAAACGACTTGACTAGGTGGTGCAATGCACAAGAATTGTAGAAATGCATATGACTAATAAATATACCTGCTTGAAAACTTTGGTAAAATTTAAGGAAAAAAATGTTTTGCTTGTTCTATAGCTATAAATGTAGCATCTCTATTGTGGGCAATATTGAATTTAGCGCTCAAAACCGACCATTCTCATAGTTCTTCAGGCTTTTCGTTTATTACCACATACCCATGCCACACTTGGTGAATTAGCGTTAGGTGAAGGGCACTAATTTGCCATACGGGAATACTTAGTTCCCTTTGAAAGGCATTTTGAAGGTTAATTTCAAATTAGTTGCCTGATTAAAGCCAACCAATCTATTGATAAAAGGTAATTCAACCATATTGAAGAACTTACAATAAAATCTTGAATATGTGAGACCGAACCCAGTGTAGCCTAGCTATTGACTCCAATCTAGAATTAGAAGTTTGAAAAGATGGCTAAATGCACATTTTGGGCCTTTTAAGAGGGACTATTTTAAGGCACAAATGAAGTGAAATACATGCATTTCACCAGTCCTTTTTTTGATTCTAATTGATGAGTACGGTTAGTTAACAACCTCGGTGAATATATGCCTGTGAACACCAATCTCATGACCTCAATATTTTAATGTATCCTCGCACCAAGGGACCATCAATGCTTCACAGATACATTGTCGTTCATTAAATCATTTTTTTAAACTCGATAACTATGATAAGAACTGAGCCAAAGGAAGAGTTTCTATTGAAATATGCTATATTATACTGTGCGATAGTTATAAGATGTTGTAGACCAATGACAAGCAGGAGAATTTTGAGTTCAAACATTCTAGTCGAGAAAAGTATGATCTAAAATCGATGTTTGCTAAAAAATTCTTTGCAATCCAATTTTTCGGTTTATAAATAAATGCCCAAGTGATTTAAAAAATCAAGGTCAGTTGAATTCCTGATATTTACTTTCTTCTACTCCCCTGATAACTTCATATTTCAATACTGTCGCCTGATCCAAATTTGCGATTTTCGGTAAAAACAATTGCTAAAAAAGTCGTAGTGCAAGAGAGGAAAGGGCTGTTCAAAAATGGTCTTTAAGGTGCGGAGACGCGAATTTTGTTACAAATGTCCTTATTGATTTCTTGAGAATGAACTGAAAAAATATTTTTTTTTCGCCTCAAGTAACTTTTCCAGAAATATATTTATAATAATTTAAAAAGATGTGGAATAATACTTGAAACTAATTCGAATAATGCCGAAATGTGTAAATGCTTCTGCAGTTAAATTTGGTTATATTTTTGATAGTGTTGGTCTATCTCTCACTTATTTTTCAGAATTAATCAGGGTATTTGGTCTTCCCCAAAAACCGAAAGGGGGTGTTGAGGGACATTGATCCAATGACCTCTGACTTGACAGATCGAAAACTCTGACCACTACGCCAACAGCAGTAGATGAATTTTCTTTTGCCACTAATAAGGCAATAAAAGAAAACATTTTCATTGATAAATCACTTCGCGTTTAATACAGTCGACAGGTGTTCACACAATTAGTTAAAAAAGTCAATTTTTTATGTATTAAAATTAAATACCTCAGGCGCATTTGCTTAATTAAAAACGAATCTGGACTTAGGCTCAAATGACTGTAATTTTCGACTCTTAATCAGATTAGATTTGATTTTTGCTGAACAGTACCAAATTTCAGTTTTTTTGCCTAAGTAGTCATTTATAAGCATTATTTACTAATTATTATAAAATACCTGTTCCAACTTTCCATAACATAGAAGTTCGAAATGAAATCTTGATTTATATAATTTGACTTAATTCAATATTTCAGTTGAAAGTTGGCAACAATTTCTAGACTCCAAAAAAACGGTTTCTTTTCTTTTTGAGCCAATAAAAGTAGTCGTTGAAGTGGGCGCAAGCCAAACGCCATATTTTGATCCTAATATTGGGTGGTACGAATGATTAAATGTTTGATCAAAATATCGAACTTATTAATATCCTATTTTCACATTAGAACGATCTTTAGTCCAAGTTAAGTGTTTCCAATTGACTTTTGTTTTTCATGCAGTCATGAAAAAGTAACTCATCTATACTTTTCCAACTACATTTCTTTATAGAGAGTGTGAAATCAATTTTTAATGACTTCATAAGCCATTATACTCAAGCTTTAAGTTTTTGGGAACAAATAAATGTCTTAAAAATACACACTACATGTAAACTAAGTCACATACTAGTTACCAACTAAGACTGAAATTGTAAATATTTAAAAATTAATAAAGGTATTATTGCCAAGTTCATTTATAAATAGTTTTTTATGCCTTAAGGTGGATGCCTTTAGAAAAATTTGACGATATGGAGGTTTTTTCGTGAATATTATTATGCAGAGAGATTTTTTGATAGGTGATTCATTTCACCTGGTAATTTTATTTATTTGGATTCACTTATGACAAGTAGATGAGACGAAATTTCTTCTTTTAGAATGTTACGAAATTTGAAAAAAGAACAAAATTGCGCTCTTTTGTGGAGCTTTTTATTTTATTTAACACCTCCTAAAGCATTAAATTATGCTTGTATTATTTGAAATATGTACTAAGTCAAAATATAATGAAAGCATTATCAGACAAAAGATTTTTTGGCAAATTACTGTAGTCACCTTTAAAATTACACCTTTCTTCGTGATAGGACTTTTAATTAGATGAAGAAAGGGAAGCAGTATTCAGGGATTACGCTTTTAAAGTTTTTCCTCTTGATAAAAAAGTCGAAATAAAGTATGTGGCAAGGGATAACAGGAAGTCCATTTATCACGTATCTGCCTGGTGTATTTCCTAATCAAAATTTATGGCTGAATGATTAGAAAGCATGATTGGAACTAATCTACTATTTTGAATCTGTGTTAAGCAATTTGAGAAATAAATATATTAAAATTGAAAATTTTCAATTCGCCTTTTGTGCTTTCTCAGTAAAAGGGTAGATTTAAATTAAAATTTATAAGTTTATTGTGTAAACTACGTTACATAGTCAAAATGAATTGGCATGCACCACGATTAGGACGCTTCGCAAATGAGATATTTGCTTAGCTGATGACCTTTAAATACAAAATTTAAAAATGCTGAAGCAGTTAATTAGTGTTCATTGGGAAGGTATATTTGTGATTTTCTTCTCTTTTAAATGTTACTGACATTTTTATGAAAAGAGCAGAGTTGGCAGAACTGAAAACTCCCCCCCCCCCCCCACCTCCCCTATACCAATTAAGCAAGTAGCTTTGCTGTTTTGTAGCCTAGTGGCTGGATTTATCATATCATTTCATCTCGTATTACATCAAATTTTATGAGCATTTTTTTCATCTACTTTCTGCGTGATGTCCCAAAATGCACCAGCTAATTTTAATAAGATGAGATGAAATACTTATCATCGTGCGAGCAACTTACTTTTTCATTAAAATCGAAGCCTTTCTGCTTAGGGGATAAATATATCTTTGAAGTATGCGAAGGCAATCAATAATTTAAACGTTTGATTCCTCACTAACGTTAGAAACAAATTCAGTCAAAAAATGATATGCTCCATTTTAACAAGACTTATCACTTACTAAATCACTTCATCCGACTTCGCTGCATAAAGAAAATTAATTAATTTATAAGAATGATTAAGACAGATACAGCAGTTGTTAAGAAATCTTGGGCTTTTAAATGAAACCAATGATTGTTATAACATTCGTGAGTAAATCTTGATAATAGCCTTGAAAATGTTACTATCAACAAAGATAGGAGTTTCTGATATCACCATTTTTACCATGTGTTTGCCACCATCAATATGAACTGCTCATTAATATTTTGAGATATAATGTTACGCATTGGCTGATATCATTATGATTGTTGGTAAAAATTTACGCGTTAAAATATATATATATATATATAATTAGATGAGTTTATCAAATACCTTTGGGAATGGACACCAATTTCATTTACAGCAAAGGTAGCATTTGGTCTAATTTTATAAAAGTTTGACAATTATTGTTGGACTTAGTTTTGATATGCATTGATTTAAGTGTACAAATAAAACATAAAAAAACAACATATGTATGCATATAGATAGATATATCTTATGATCTTTAAGCCAGGAAGTAGTAAAACATAAACTCCCGTTGTTGAAATAAAAACATGGAATACGTGTAATATAAAAAATTTATAATAGTTTTTCTTACATTATTGAATGGCCAACAAATTCATCCAGTATGAATGTGTTTAGAACATAAAGAAATTTTACTTTGTCAACCCAAGAAATTTAATATTCATCACACTTATATTACACCTTTAGACCCTCCTTTTGAGTTCGTGCCCTCTCAAAAGTGTTTATTATTCTGGTGCGCTTAAAGTATTTCTGATGATATTTTTGTCTTCTTGCAGAGTGAAAACCTTTTGAGACACAATTTTTTTAAAAATTCGCTTGATGTAATTGTGTTCAACGGAATTCTATTCATTCATGCCATGTCATACTTGATATTTTGCATTTATGCGAATAATAACAATTTATTAGATTGGCAACTAAGTCATTGCTGATTTCAAATAAGAGGGCAAATTCGGAATTTTTGTTTAAAAATATAACTTTATTCAATTAGATATTGGCCGTTCTTGTCGATGACCTTTTTCCATCGCTCTGGCAGAGTAAAAATTCCCCCTTCGTAAAATGTCTGGTCTTTGCTATTAAAAAACTGAATTAGGTGTGATCCGACATCATCCGCGTTGTTAAAAATTTTACCATTTAAAGAGTTTTGCATGGAACGAAACAAATGGTAATCCGAAGGCGCAAGGTCAGGGCTATATGGTGGGTGTGACAAAACATCCCAACCCAGTTCCAATAATTTTTGCCGAGTAACCAAAGATGTGTGGGGCCTTGCATTATCATGATGGAAAACAATACCCTTCCGATTTGATAATGCCGGCCGCTTATCTTCAATTGCATCCTTCAGTTTTTCGAGTTCTTCAACATACACATTTGAATTTATCGTTTGGTTCTGCGGCATGAGTTCAAAATACAAAATTCCTTTGTGATCCCACCAGACTGACAGCATACTCCTTTTTTGGTGAATCTCTGCTTTTGATACTGTTTGGGCTGGTTGATCTTGCTTCACCCATGATCTCTTGCGAGTAACATTGTTATAAACTATCCACTTCTCGTCCCCAGTAACTAGGTTCTTCAGAAATGGATCATTATCATTGCGTTTCAGTAGCGGCGAATCACAGATGCTAATCCGTTGCGTCAAATGAATTTCCTTTAACTGGTGAGGGATCCATAAATCAAGTTTCTTGACATAACCAAGGGTTTTTCATTTTTATCTTCAATGCATGTATGCGACACATTGAGCTTCTCTGCAATATCTCGTATTATGCTGTGACGATTTGAATCGATAATGGCCTTGAAATGGGTTTCATCCACTTCGACTGGGCGGCCAGATCGTTGTGAATTTTTGAGTGAAAAATCACCGGAACGAAATCTTTCAAACCAATTTCGACACTGCCTTTCTTTTAAGGCTTCATCTCCATATACGGCACATAACTTCTTTTGTGCCTGCGATGCGTTCTTGCCTTTTCGGAAGTAATGCAATAAAATGTGTCGGAAGTGCACGTCCTGTTCTTTCATTTTTAAATTGGGATAAAAACAAAACTAAAGAGCTAAACAAACAATTTTTTTACTAATTAACCTAGAAGCCCATACAGTAAGAAAAAAATATAGATTAGATGCTCTGGCCACGTTAACAAAACAAAAGAAAGTATAGAGTGAATCCGTCAACAAAAACGACAATGACTTAGTTGCCCACCCAATACTTCAATACAATTTTAACAATTGCTCCAAGCATTCTGGTGACTTAACACTGGAAATCCGTTTGCCAATAGAATTTCAAAATTAAAGTTTAAAATGGCGTCAAAAGTTTTCATTCAAAATACCCTAGAGATCCCCTTCAAACCTCATCATGGTTTTGAAAAATAGAAGATACTTTAGAAGTGCAGAAGACTGTAGGCCAAATAAGGAGAGAATTATTAGAGCATCAACGTTAATTTCGACTCGAAATTGTTCTTGAGTTGATGTCGATTTTCAATATTTCATTTTCAGTTCTTTTAAATTTCCTTCACCAGCAATCTGATTTTTTCACAAATCTGATTATCATCATGATTGTTTCGAAAGAAAATCTCGCACTTTTCAAACCAGTTAGCAAAGGCTTGATCCTCTTCTTGACTAGGGGCAACTATTAAAAAGTCGAATCAAAACGTGAGCTTAGAACGGCGCAGTCATTTTTAACTCATGATCTGACTATTCATATCCACCTTAAAAATTGCCGCAACAGTGAATAGTTGCAATAATTTGTACATTTGCGATTTAAAACCAATCACTATTTTTAAATATCAGGGCCAAAAACCGAGAGCCAGTGGGGAGAGAGCGAGAGAGAGAGAGAGAGTGCACCGACAGACCTGCAACTGTCTTGACATCACGCGAGTGAATTGTAATGTTATGAATAACAAATAATTAATGTCAATGATAGATAATTGAAATTCCTTCATGATTTGAATTAGATTGAAATGCGCTATTGGTATTTAACATCTCTAGATTAATCTTCACCTCTACCATAGAAGTAAGGTGAGTCGGCCTAATTGTGGAGTGGATTTTATTTTGTAAGTGATTGAGAAGAAGGAAAGAAATAATAAATGAAAAAAATGTTGTGACATTTCGCCATTACATGATAGATAATGATATCATCTGGCACCCATCTAGACTGGAGCCAGTAACTAAAGTGTTCATTTGATGGGTGTATTGTTTTAATTACTCTATTGTGGTTGTAAATTGGTGAATAAATTGCTTTAATTTTATTAACTCATTTGAATTGTGTCAATTTTTAATTTAGTAATATATATATATATAATTTTGTTTACTGGACCCGACGTTGAAATTTCAGGCTAGTCTAAGTAAGTAAGTAAATACATATGGGGTAAAATAAACGATTAGTGACCTCTGAATTTTCTGCAATTGAGTAATTAAATTCTAAAAAATATATCAGATCAATAAATTTTGACAATTAGATAAACTTAAATCGTATTTAAATGAATAAGGATTTTGTTAATATGGTAACATTAGTTTTCCTATCTCTACTTTTAATACTTCGGCAAAATATACACTTAGATCGCTTTTCTTACCTTTTATTGTAATTTAATTAACGAAGACAAAAAGTATTCAACCTGAATAGACTCAAGTGAAAGCTTCTATGCTGGTTTCTTGGTGGTTTACTTGTCCGTTACCCATAAATTTGAGTCACTAAATGAAATAGGACAGGCGACAATAATTCTAAGTACACCGTACTAATCTTTTTTGGACTCGTTTGTTTTCAATATTTAAATGGCTTTCAATAATTTAAGCATGAGAACTTTGCCCTGGTATGGTCAATAATAGGTCACTACTTTGTAGCACTTAATTTAATTTTTCATTGTTGGGTAAACATTAAAACATAATTTAACTTCTAAAAAACAGAATTTTAGAATATTTTGGAATATTTATTTTTCAAAATGCCCTCATTAATGCTCATTTGCGGAATCTCATTATGATGGCATGTTTAAATGCAATACCGAGCGCAATCAGAAAGGTTCACAAAACCCAAAGTTCAAGTGGATAGCAAAATGAGATACACATCTTTGGTACAAAACGCGCTGGTTGATATTCAAATGATGAGTTGAATATTACTCTTAAGAAAAATGCCTACTTGTGAAACTTCTAGTAATTTGAATTTCCAATGTATATATGGTTTAATATCCCATATGACCTGCATTCATTTGTAATAAATATTTGAATAAGTAATAAACCGAAAATCAATGTAAGTTTTCTAATATTTTAAAAATAACAAAGGCCTTTAAATAGCATAAAGCTTTTCAGCAGACTTTATAAAATTCAGGATGACTAATTGCTACCATATACATTAGAGGCAATCAATCACACATTTATAGTACCTTATTTTTTTCAACTTGAAAATGATTGCTGATAGATTTGGGACAATTTTATAATTATTTCCAAAAAAATTCTCATTAATTCATACCCCAGAGTATGTGCCCAACGGACTGCTGTGAATTTGACTCGCTTTGACAGCTGCAAATTCAAAGATCCACGATAATCAGATAAGGTTTTTTTATCGACTTCGATAAAAGGAATAAGCTTATTGACTTAAGAACTGTTTGGAGAATGTTAATAAACAGGAAATATGAGGGTTTTGAAATATTCATTACAAGTCTCATTTATTGCGTGCGCAAAAAGATGGGAACTTTTGAGATTAGCCATAGCAAATGAGCTTATGTGGGTGTTTTCAAAGTAAGGCAATTTTTATATCGATTTATTATATTAAAATTCTGCTCCCACTCTTTAAAACAAAGATTTAAGTTAAATAGACAAATTCAAATTTAATTTTCTAGGTTTCTAGGCTAGTAGAATTCAAGTCCGCGTGAAGGGTGCAAAGTATTTTCCATAAAGGCAGAAGTCATTTGTCTTTAGCGAAGGTGCTCAAAGTTTTTGAATTTTAATCCTTTTAAAGAATGTCACGACTTATTTGATTAGAAAATGATTATGGGAGTAACATTTGCTAGATGATCATTATAAATTGCAGATGCAATAAAAGCAGGAATGGCGTGAATGCTGAGACACTATTTAAATTCAATCATAGTAAAAGTGGATTTGGTGGCTAAACATGGTCTGTAACCCAGTATGATAATGCCATCTTATATGATTTCACAAAATCTATATTACTAATCGTCGGTGACATTGCTTTGGAGACTCCATTGCAGTTTATCAGTACGTGATGGACTGTTTTCTCAGTATTGGGGTAGCACTGAGTTGTAACCTTGATCCACATGTTTTAGTACTTCACGATTAATCTTGAAATGAGTTTTTCTTTACCCTGTTTCGCCTGGGTTCTGGACAACAACCATTATTGTTGTCCTCATGTATACGAATGAGAAAGAGTCAAAACTTGTTAACAAAAAGAGTTTGTCAACTTGTGCGTGCGTTTGTGAGTAAGTTGAAACTCACTTTCAATATTAATGCCATGTTAAACGAGTGTCTGTTCAAATGGTCCTGTGATTGAAAGGATGACGCATATTCTTAAAATTTCCCAAATCCCATGGACTGCATCTTCCATCCTCCATTAACTACTTCCTTAGAGTTTTGCATCCTGATGAATACTATTTCTATCACTAAACTGGTGTTGCTATATTCCAATATAGCACAATTATGGTGTCATCAGATGCATTTCTCGTTGTCTGAATAATTATTTATTTATTTAAATATGCAACAGTAGTTTTAAAACGACTTAATTTATCGACTTCGAGGTATAAATCAAAAGGTTACAAAAGCACAACGCGCTGATTAGACAAACGAAAGAAGTTGGTTTACCTGAACTGTCATCGTCGAGATGAAATGGGTGGGATCCAATTCATGTGCGAAAAGTCACATTTACTAAGAATGACACTAAATGCCAGGCCACATTTTAGAAGACATTTGGAATTTGTTATCGCAAAATGAAAGTATAACTTTCCCTTTAAAAGAGCCACATTGTTTTGTAAAACAGGAAAATAAATATTCCACTGCCCTTTTATTTAAATATTGCAGTTAGGTAATAGATTGTATATATAATGGCTGTTAATGACCGGAAAGGTGAGACCTATAAAACTTTGCGCCATAAAGTGAATTTAGTGTTCTTATTCGCCAATGTGAATTCTTCTTCCGGTCTGTCTAGGCGCATCTCGTTATGAGGCCCAAAGCCATCAAAACAAATTTTACCGCAGCCATTTACCTCAATTAGGCACTTCACAGGACGGCCTAAATTTATTTATTTCAAATGGCAGGCTTTATGATACTTATCATTTACCCTTTAGTTGACTTCGGGCTTCAAAGGGAGAAGGAGGAAAATCAATGTGAGAGAAGTGGAGAGGGGAGGGGGATAGAAGAGTGATTCAAAGATGTTAAAGAGACATTCAGACACAAAGGCAGAGAAAAGGTATGAATCTTCATGAAGTAAGCAATTGAACAACTAGGTACGTGGTCAATTTCTTCCATTCATGAAGCCATTTTAAGCAAGCTTAATAACTTTTGCATGTTATAAAATTTTTGCCTCTTTCTACTTGTTGACGCAGTAGAAATGTCGGTACCTACTCTTCAGTTGGAGCATAGCACTAAATATTTTTGAACACCCGTATTAATTACTCTTTTGAAATTAGCACATTAAAATATTAAATTAGCCTGCTTGAATGAAATGAGTTAAGAAACGTAAAAGAATATCTACTGAGTTCATGTTTAATTGGTGAAGCACAACCTATTCTCATTATATAAACCAACAATTTAATGGGTAAATAAGCATGTTTAAAGCTCAATTTGAACGAGTCCAGCTCCCCTCGCTTCTAAATCGCTTAAAATCATGTGAGGTGATGAGGATTCGAATAGCAGATACCAGACTGATCACCATCATTATTATGCAACCTATCCAGTGGACGAAATATGATGGTTGAATTTTGAAAGTTAAAACAGTGGTCTAGCCAATAAGAAAAGGCTCTACAATCCGGAATCAAAAATTTAGCCAAGTAAATTGATTTAGCTACTGGATCTCCCTTGCCCTATATCACTTGCTTTATAGTGATTAAAAATTGTAAAATATTTCTGCTTTTTAATTGACTGGAATAATAACATTTGAATAATAAGTAATAAGCCAAAGTGACTGCGCTTATGCAGAGTTGATGGCTAAGTAACTGAAACATGAAATATTTCGGAAATATTTCGTTTATTTGAATGTAAGAATTGAGTAAAAGCCGAGCAGAAAGACAGCGGGATGAATCGATGTCAATTTATTTAATAGCTGCAAAAGAGATTGCTCTAACGTAAACTAAATGGATGGAATCCAAGCCTTGAATTTTTAACCTACTACTACCAATTCTAATTCCTGCTCATGTCACAGCAACATTAGTGGCTGGCAAGCGACCAGTAACTTATTTACTTAATCCTTATATATGGATCTAATTATTTTGTCAAAGACCAACTTGGATTGTGTCTACTTCAGAGCTTTAGGGGAGGATTTTAACATCAATCTTTCGACACCTAAATCCCTCTCAAAAAATATTTCATTCAGTAAATCTAGAAGACGCAATATGTAAATAACTAAATTTAAAGCTCGAAGTAGAAAAAAAGTGAGAAATATTGGTTCTTGAGATTTTTATATGCGTATTGCAGCAAAAAATATAGTTATTGTATCAAAATTGACCATAGTAATACAGAAAGCTTATATTTTTGTATTTGTTTGACACTTAATTCAACAAATGGCAGAAATAATGGAATTAAAATGACACAACAGATGAATGCTTAATTTCATTCGATCCTGTTTGCCCTCGAGTTCCATATTAATTAATAAATGAGCAATACACGTTCTAGCTTTCAAATTAAGCAATTTTCTCTCAAAGTACCACAAGAAGGCATGTCTTCGACATTCAAGTGGTTATTGATTAGCATACTATCAGATCAAGAAGGATCACTCTCGTTTATCATCCTTTCTTCCAATTCCTAAAAGGATCATAGATCTCCATAAATGTTCCATAGCTTAAAGCCTTAGCATAGAGAAGGTAGAGTATGCAAGGATTTGGGGCATAAATTTACTTCATCTTTGTGATTTAAGTGAATTCATACCTATCTCTATTTTGTTCTATGTTTCATTAACCTAAACGATGTGTCATTCACTCTACGCTACTACTGTGTCACAGTCAACTATAAGTGGCTTGAAGGTAGTACGCCCCAGGTAATCGCAGAATTTACTTTGGAAAACTATTGGTTCAATTGAAGAGGCTTCCCTAACATTAATACGCTTACGATTTATCTAGGAAATATAGCAGTAATAATTTCACTTTAAAAAATAAGTTAGTAGTTTATTACTAAATTTGAATTTCATCGTGACTTCTATCTTTTAATAAATTATTAAGTAGGGTGGAAAAAAATTCTTATTTAAACTTTATAACCAACGTCTAAACGCACTGAATTAGCAAATTAACATTCGTGGGTATATGTTGACAAGAAAAACCAAGTAGATAGTTTCGTTATTGCTGAACACAAAACACGACATTAGACAATTTTAACCAATCTCTCAGAAACTGTATTTAAAATCCTTACATAAGGAAGAGTGATTATACGAAATTTGTGCCAAATTTTAGGACCTGATTCAACTGCGTACAATTAATTAAACTCAGAAAAAAAGATATCTCCTTAGTGAAGTAATTGTAACAGTTTAAGCACTCACTTTTTCTCGATAAGAACCTGAATGCAAATATTTATATATTAATTGCCCATCTTCTGCTTAATATTAACGATAAACGCTTTTGATTTGCATTTTTTACTGAGAAAAAAATATTCAATTTTTTGGTGGAATACCGCAAAGAATACAAACACGATCCCATATCAAATTGTTTTGGAGTTAAAATAACTGCGGAATTTTTAGTTTGCTTTACTAACACAATATAAATATCTATGAACCACATGGGACTGACCGTCTAGTTAACTCCTTATCTTCTCGCATTTAAGATATGGCTCTAAAGAAAGTGGAATAATTGCAGAGGAATTTCGGCGCATGTTTAATTCCCAAGCTAGTGGTTTTTTTCAAAATAAATCAATTACATTAAATCTGCATTTTTGTGCAAATAGAAAGTTAGAACAACGGGGTTCTTGAGTTATTGTCATGCCTTTTGCAGACTCAGGTAGGATGACCTGTAAACTTAGCATCAAAGGCTGGAGTTAGCCTTGTATTATGAGCGCATTCACTACGTCATTTATTTATTTTTTTTGTAAGGTCTCCAAAGAGTACTAAACACATCGCCTGGCATTCAATCCGAAGAAGTGGAAGTAAACCTTTCGGAACAGTGAAGTAATTTTCAAGAAATTGACCAACAACTGAATTAAATCTGATCTTATGTGGGTAAGCTGGTATACAACAAAGAAAATTCGTGAAAATGAAGCTTAGAATTTAATTATTCTTATTATAAAATGAGTTGCTACTATTCGAATGAACATTAAGTTTTGATTTTTTCAAGTGTCCTTGTTAAGTATGGAGTTTAAATTGCGCGAAAAGTAAGTTAATAATTGTGCACTCGTTGAACGATTCCTTATCTATATTAAATAAATTCACATGTGGAGAACGGTTTTCAATTCTGCTATAAAGGGGAAAGTAGACTACTTCGTTAAATATTCTAGTTCGGTATCGATTATTCCATTGCGCAAGAGAAATATTCTCTTCAAATATTAATGAAAGCAATGCATAGTATACGGATTTGGTGTTTATTAAATAATTTGAATTCAGGAAATTCTCGAAGCCTAGAGTAGAAGGCATAAAAGTCCTGCAAATGAAGTTCTTTATATGAAAAGCGAATTTTTTGGCAACTTCGCCTGCGCTTTGGTCTTCAAGATTAAAAATTTGTTAATGATCTTAGAGCATCACAACAGCTTGTTTAATGGCTTCACAAAAAGACCCCACCTGAGTATGCAAAAGCTCACTTATGAAGACTGCATACCTTTGTAGAAATGAGACAACAATAATGCCGAATTCGCTAATGCTTCAAATGAATATGAAATTTTTCTCCCTTAATGGTATTAGGTAAAGACTTAGTTTAATTTAAACCTGCTTACCAGTAAAGAGAAGTAAAAATATTTTTTCTCAACAAACGCAAAACATTTTGCATAGGATTTATTTTCGAAATCCTGGTTTATCGAGCAATTTGCCACTACCTAAAATTAGTTTAAGCCAAATTCAAAATTTTTCAATAATGTTATGCTATAAAAATTCTAAATAGACTAGCATCTGTCACAATGGTTTATCAACATACTTGCTATTGCTAGTTTACCGTTTACAAAAAGAAATGGTTACGAAAGCAAGTTTATTATTGTCTGTGTAGGATGATAATGCACAAGGGGAGTGAGAACAGTTTTATTTCCAAATATTCAACAATAACGATGTACACCCGAGTATTGATAAGACTACTGGCTGATTTTGACACAACCATGCGAATTGTTCATCACATAACAAAAGATAAACACCTCAAATTTGAGCTTTGTTTTGTTTAGTTCTTGTCGAATAGTTTGATAGCAAAACTTGTACATGAATATTTGTAAATGTCACGACCACAGTCGTAAGATAAGTCCGACAAAAAACGGTTGGATCTTTTAGAATATCTAAATTCAGTAGATCTTCAGAATACTCCATTCATAATGCTTCAAATACCTTTCATTTTCACAAGGCGCTCATTTAACTTTTTAGTGGAAAAAAATGATTAAGGCTCCATGAAAGAAGTACACCGTTTGATGGTGGATGAAATTATTTATTTTAGGTAAATTTCTCATCAAATCTTTTTTGCATTATAATACATACGCACTTAAATTTCCTGGTCTACTACATCTCTATCACTCGATGCAGTACGCACTTACTGACTCATAACTAATTGCCAGTGAACGAAAGCCACCACCCCACAGGACGGCCTCTCTAAATGCACTTTATTTAACCTTTAAACGCGATCTCAGTGTCACGTTCGCAGTTTTATGTATGGTACCCATCCTCTATCTAGTGTCCAATCCTTTTCCTCTTTCTCTCTCTCTCTGGGATCATAGAACGCACAACTAATTCCATGATTCGGAAATGCTACTGTATCCTGTTTACCTAACTCAGAACGGTTTTATAGAGCTGGCTTTACATGAGTTTTAAGATTTCGCTTTTAAGTCATTATTTCGCAGCTTTGCAAACTTTCATAATTTGTAGTGCGTACTTAAAAAACCTTATTGCGAAAGTAAATTTATTGGTCAACTACAAAGGTGAGTATAAAATGACCAATGGCTAATTTTCATTAATATCTGTACAACTACCTGCTCAGTGATTTTATAAAGCAAAATAAAATGTCATTCCAATGTACATTTTAAACAATTTATTATAAAACGAACAAATGGGCTTTGTTGAGAGCTTTTTCTGATTTGATGCTGAGAAGAAAGTAAACACTCAATGGGCGGTAAGGGTATTTAATGAGAATCGAAGCAACCGTTCCTTTTTACATATAACTTTTAACATGCATTAAGAGTGACTAAAATGAAGACTGCTTCATGCATTTTGTTATTTACGTTATCATGAAACACTGTGTTTACCTTTCATTTAATACAACAGAAACAAATAGATCACTAGCTCTGCTGGACTGGTTTTAAGTCCTTTTTTAACTAAAACTTTATACCTCCATGACTATAATCGAACGCATATAATATAATGAACTTCATTTGGGTGTGTGAATTATTTTAACGCTGTTGGCTTTTAATTGCTCTTTTAACTCCAACTGGAATGTTCACAGTTAATATTTTAACTACGAAAGTCAACGAACATGGAAGGTTAAGCATGAGAATCGCAAATAATAACATTCAATGACTTGTATTACAATCCCGGGGTGTACGATAGACTTACCTCCACGTGGTGCACCCTGGGCAACGTATATTCACTTCAAACTACCATCACCTCATTCTATGCCATAATCGACTATTTCCGCAGTACCCACCTCACCTTTTTTCTATCTTTGTTTGTCTCTTACATCTTTGAAGCACTCTTCTGTCCCCCCCTCTCGACTTTTTTCAATTTGATGTTCCTCTGTGAAGCCTGAAGTCAACTAAGATGATAACCATCAAGACGCCTGCCATTTGATTTAAATAAATAAATATTACGATCCCATTTTGGTGCTATCAGAATTCAACCCAAGGTTACTGACCATGATCTATTTAGTTTTCTTTTAAGACAGATTTCGAAGCTTTTTACCTATCCTGCATGAATAGTGGTGTATTTTGATTCAGATCTCTAATATTTTAGCTACTAACGCTATAATTATCTAGGGTCACCACTATCACTTGATCCATCTATGTCTAAGAGTAGCCACAAAGCACATTAATAATAGCGCTTTTTGGTGCTCACTATGTGTAGAAGTTAATTGCAACCCTCCTTCACTGGCCAGACGTGAGATGTGGTGGTGGCCATTTCGTTCATTGCGCGTGTGCCTCCAGGTTTCTAGCCTGTAATTTCCGATTTCGAAGATGAATGTGTTTAATCCTGCGCCAGATGTGCACACCAATGCTCACTGCTTACCATACACACTCTATCTCTCCTGTTTAAATGTGCACTTCATAAATCAAATGATAAATTGGTACTCATGTTGCAAGAGGGCGTCGCCCAGTCTAGATACATTTTTATGGCTTCTGTTGTAATTTGATACAGTTCGTTTTATCATTATAGCATCCAAAGTCTCATTAAATGCAAATGCCTTAGTACGAAATATGCCTCGATACCTTCACTTACTACGCAATGCTAAAGGAAAAAAATTGAAGCTTTTTTAAATCCAGGTCGAATAGCTCGTGTCAAAACTGACGATCTTACAGAGGCCACTCTTTTAGAGAAACTATCTTAAACTAGAGGACAAAAAGTTGAGTCGGATCAAATACATATTTGAAAGTTAAAACGGAGGAGTGGGAGGAGAAGAGGCGTTTGCAATAGACGGTACCAGTTGCCAGTTTTGTGGGAATGGATCCAGAGTTGTGATAAACTGCACATCTTGAGGCACCATTGAGGAGGGGGGGGGTTCAGATTTTACTTTCGCTTACCATCGATAGAAAACCAATGAAAATCATCATTTAATATTGAAGGCTTGTTTATAACAATGATGTATTAATTTGCGCAATAATTATTGTCCAAATGGGTTAATTAACTTTTTAGTTTGAGCTATAATTTTAATTCTCAAGGAACCCCGTTTTTAGAGTGAAGTGATGAATTCTTTAACAATTAGCAAGAACGTCTTATGCTAGAAGGCAAGATAAAACTAGTGAGATGGCTTTCTATGATTTAAATATTGTTTAATCCTGTCTATAATACTCCCATTAAGCCACAAATATAAGCCAAAGATGTCAACACAACCATGTGGAGGAATTTGCCATAGAGCGTGACTTAACAAAGATGCGTAGTTTCGATTTGATTGCTAGTCTTTTAAAAATTAACGCTTTATTGTTTGTGAGGCCCTACTATAAAGACAATGAATGCCTGCGAGTAACTCAAATGACTAAGTAAATTTGTAAAATGATGATAACCACTAATTAACTGAACGCACTTTAACTAATTTTGCAATAATGAAGATTGCTAACTTGTTCACAACCATACACGTGACTCTCCGTGTCCCAGCATACAAACTCAAACTGAACTTTCCGAACTGCCCTTAAGTACTTGCATTTTTAAATCACATGCAGAGCGATTGAAAAGGCAACTCCCAACTTTAAAAACCAGATTACGTAAACACAAATCCGTTTTTATTTAAGTAAAGGAAAGTGAACTCTATCGTATTCCGCCATTTTTAAGCAACCCTGCTATTCTACTTTAATTTATCATGGTAGCTCAAAAAATTAATAGAGGTGACATAATCAGTCTTGTAGTAAATTCTTCTTAGCATCAATATGTATTAAGTGTTTGGCACTCGTAATCAACCAAAATTCAGATGTCAGTGGTTTGTGCTGACAGTAGGAACCATCATTGGCGAGAGACACTATGGAGTTCAATTAAATTTCAATTTCTATGCAAGCGTTCATCGGTGACTCCGTTATATAAAAGGAATTTTGCATGTACGCCAATAATGTTTCATCACCGCCTCATCATTCCAACAGCTAATGTTGAAAAGGTAAATTATCCTATTTTGGAAGTATACAGACCCTGGAGACAATTTGGGTTTCCTTCCAAACTATATTATACTACCGTAAAATGAGCTATTTTTGAATGCACCTGAATGGTATACAAAGCGTTTGCGTTCCATAATCTGATAGAGCAATAGGAGGATTCGCATAAAACTAGCTCTTCATTCGGTGATATTTGCACAAGACGAGTCACTTCTCAGCACCACAAGCACTTTCAGTGTCACTTTGTTAAAAAAGAACGGTGCATATTTGGATTCCACAATGAGTGGTACTTATTCCATCATCAAAGACGTAAGCGAGAGCATAAGGAGCAGGAGCCTGTTTCGTGAGGTGCGCGCATGTATGTACGCACAACTTGCACATCGCACTTGCGTCACTTCCTCACCGCGATTGGTTGGAGCGGTTAGGGCCTGTGATTGGGCCAGAACCACATGACAGTAAAGCATTTCAGAGATTAAGCAAATAATAAAAGCTGATGATCATCCGAATTGACAGTATAATGTGACGCGTATTCAGCGCTCTGAGTGCAAGCATACGCAAGCGAAACATCAAGAGTGCGGTAGTGATTATTGAAAATAAAATAAGCAGGAATACTAGAGGATCCCTTGGATGAATATACCAATCGACACAACTTTTGGTAAAGGTGGAAGTCTAAATTTCTCCTCTGCAGCATCCACTCAAGACCCACCAATATGTTCTAACGGTTTGGTAGACGTTCTGACCCGATATAATGGCAGCGACCTGCTTATGTACTCACGATTTATGCCTCCGGTAAATGATGTTGTTGAGAAAGTGAGTTATCCCTTATGGTGCACACTCGGTTTACCAGGAAGCATTCTCAGCATTTATATCTGGTCTAAAAAGAACATGCTAAAACAGGGGAGTGTTGCTGCAGCTGTCTATCAAGCAGGTCTCGGCTGGGTTGATCTCTGTTTTTTCCTTGTTCAGATTATGTGGTACCTACATACACCGTGGAAACTCCAAACTCTCGACCACAGTGTGGTATGCGAAGGCTTTGCGATTGCCAACTATCTGCTTCAATATGCTAGTCCAATGCTTACCCTAGTCTTTACTGTGGAACGATATATAGCTATCTGTTTTCCATTCCGTGCCGGTGCTCGAAATTTTGGAAATAGCTGTAAGAGTGCTGTTCATGTTGTTCTTGCAACAATCTTATTTTGTGCTCTTCTGGCTAGTGTTCAGGGTGTATTTTTTACTATAAATGATGGACATTGTGGTTTACGGGAGGATTTTGAAAAAGTGGGTGAGCCAGAATGGCTATTTTACACCGGATGGACCTTGGTTACAGAACTACTTATGTTCGGACTAGTTCCAATCATCTGTCTTATCCTTAACATTCTCGTAATTAGAGCCTTGCACAGGCTTTCTCGCGAAGACCCAAGTGGATCTAAAAGAGATCGTCTACTTCCCCATTCACCCACATCAAATAGCTGCACCCGATTTTCAACCACCAGTTCTGTCTTCTTACCCCAACTCGAAGCCTCTATCAAAGAACATCAGATTAAACAATCCAGCACATTGACCCTTCTTTGTGTTTCTTTTTACTTAATCATTGCCCATTTCTCGGTTGCTGTCATGGTTGTACTCTACTGTCTCTTACCAATGGGAGATCTTTGTATGACTGACGAGCAAATTGCTAAGGACCCTCAGTGGCGACGACATTTTCGGTTTGTGACAGTGCGCTCGCTGATTGATTGCTTTGGGACTTCGCACTATGCAGCTAAATTCTACATCTACTTGGCCACTAGTGCTGTTTTTCGGGAGCAGTGTGCACAGATATTCTGCTGTTGCAGACGGCAGCAACGCACACATTCCTTGGAACCGAATTCTTATCATGATCATACCACGGTCAGTCTCATTAATGGAGGATCTAACCTTGCCAATCACGCGGCACATTCACTAGCAGGGTCGACTAATAATCGTTCAGGAACCTCTACTGCTTCTGCTCTTATGCCTCCAAGACGAATCAGTGTTTCCAGTATAGGATCCCGAGTTTTTGGAAATGGAGCTTCCGGACGAAGAACACCCAGAACCCGACCACCAAGTGGACTATCCCGAACAGTTCTTACTGAATCTGGCGAGCGTGTTCAACTTAAAACTTCCTAGTCACGAATCTCCAATCCTTTTTTACACTACAAATCTTCCATCCATCCTTTCAATTCGGTATGAGTAAGCCAATTCTTGCATGTGTACAGTTTCCTTTCTTGTTCTCTGCATATATATCGTTGTTTCTATTATACGGGGAACGCATATTATATACATTAATTGTACTTCCTGCCTCATTATGCATCAGAGGGCATTCCTTCTATTTGACCAAAGTTGTGTTAATCATGATAAAACAGGAAAGTGAGCAAAGTGATTATCCAATTGGAATGCTAAATGATACATGAGACTGCACAAAGGCCATAGTCAGTAAAATCTCTGTTGAACCGAGACTAAGACAAATAATGCTCACCTTACCATTTATTTTGTTATTTTTGAAAGTACTTATATTGCTACAAGCAGACACATGTTAATATTGATGAAAACTATCCTTTAATAAAAGTTTCCTCATTTTCTTATGGATTTGGTGAATTCATTGAATCAACTGTGCACTTCTATTCAATTGCTTGTTTCGTAATTAGTGATTTGTCCTGAGCTACGCTGTATGTGGGCTTCATAAGGCGGGAAAAGTTAAGAAAACCGATTATTGGTGCAATTATAACGCATTCATAATTGCAAATGCCGGTAAGACGAATTGGAGGAGAATTTTTTCTTATAGCCAGCATGCATCATTGGAGTGGGAGGGAGAGGGGGGTGGGTTTGATATTTTGATAACTCTAATTGTGCCTTGGCGTTTCTGAATAAAATCTTGTCTTCCTATTTTCCCAAATTAAATAGAAAGGCAAAATTTGCTCAAACAAGAGGCTGTTTGACATCTCTTGGCGAAGAGCTTTATCGTCCAGTGATTATTTCAAAGGTTTTGCTTACTATTTATTTATAAAAATTTTTGGATTTAAAACATTAGAGGCTTTGAATCAAGAGAACTAGTCTATATAGGGGAAAAAAATAACGAAAGCCTTGAATGAACACGTTTCTTTTATGGAATTATTATTTGTTGTAAGCAGAACATTTAGTTAACTTGAAGGACTTTCTAGTCTAAATTCACTTAATTATTATTTTAATTAAAATTTTTATATCTGTGTTTTACAAGCGAGAGTCTGTTTAGAATCCTTTTACAAGTCAAAATTATCTATAAGCAATTATTACTTTTAATAAATTACTCATATCACACGAGATTTTAAATTAGTGAGGTAATAATCTCAATTTTAATGATTGCTCATTAGGAAAGTGACCTTGCAAAATTGCATTAAATTAGTGCTTTTTTGCAAGCCTACTAAAGCATTTAACCTTGGAGAAAAGCCTATGTTTGTGTTGGTACGTTTTGCCGGGAAGCAGGCGTGTAACCTCAAAAAATTGCTAAAAGTCATGGTTCTAGGCACACTTTGATGTTTCAATGTCAAGTATCTTTTCCAGCCTTTAATTTCTGAGTATTTCAATATATTAGTGCGGACTGTCAGATTAAGGATGTTATTTGGGCGCTTGAAAAATAACACTTGAACCATTGACTCTAAATTTGGATTTTTATAATAAAGTCTGCGTGTATCTCAATCATGTAGAGAGAAGAGATTTACACCATTGATCAATCTTCAAAGAAATGGTTTTCTGGAGCTTTCTACATATTGAGTTAATTCTAAACCAATGGTCAGCACTGTCATGGAACCACCTTTTCACTGAATATACACCAGTAGGAAGTGAATCTCTCATCCTGAATTCAATAACCCTACAAATTTATTTATTTAGAATGGCAGGCGTTTTGTTAGTTATCATTAGCCCTTTAGTTGACTTCGGGCTTCACAAAGGGGAAGAACATCAAAGTGAGAAAAATTCGAGAGGGGAAACAGAAGAGTGTTTCACGAATGTAAAAGTGGCAGACAGATACAAAGGCTCAGGAAGGGTAAGATGAGTACTATGGCATGAGTCCAATATGACTTGCAGTCGGCCATGGCAGTTTGAAGTGAGAAGTCAACTGCTGATTTACAAAATTGTTTATCGTATGAGTATACCTTGCCCAGAGTGCCCATGTGGGAGTAAGGTAAACCTGCAACTGGAAAGATATAAGTCTCTCTAACTTTTGAATGAAATTTTTGAGAAGATACGAACTATGCAATTTTTTTCAAATCCTGTTTATTTTACAATGGCAATTTGGTTGCAGCAGCGGCCTTCACAGTGTAATCAATTCTATTTTGGCGTTGCTCTATTGCATTCGAGAATGTTTATATCTCCTTATTAATATATATACAAAGGAGAATTTCGGAAGCAGAATTTCAAATCGTCTTAATTATTAAGAGCCTTAGTTCCAAGTGCGCTATCTAGGAATTTCCGAGTTGGAAAGTGAATGTGTGCATATTCATTTTGATCCATTAACTCATCTGATTTTAGAAAATTCGTACTGTTCTTCCTACATTAACATGTTCCTGTTAATTGAGTACTTTATTAGAGTAACCTTTAATTTATCACTATCAATCAAATGGATGCAAATTATTATTTTTCTTCTAATTAGGAATATCACCCATGGATACTAAATAATTTGGGGAGGGGGTGGGGGGTGGGAGGGGGTCGTGGAGGGGAATTATGCAATTCTAAATTACCCAAATTTCCACGTAATACTTCTAATTTAAAACTTTAGGACTTGCCTCCTGGAGTTCCTTAGTGAATTCATTCCTGGGATAATTATGCTTTTCACACCAATTTAAAAAGTCAAGTGTATAATTATGACACCTCGTTTGTGCATGACACGCAGAATTCGATGATCGATTCTATGGAAGAGTTCATAAATAACTTATCGTATTTTCCACGGTATATCATCACTGAAAATACATAATAATTAGTGTGTTTGCTATGCTTTGTAGATGACGAAGTAAAAGAATATAATCAAGTCTTACGACATAAACTATTTTTAATCGTTACTGCACTTTGAAAGTAAGGTTACAAAATGGATCTTACCTGGTCCTACCTACTCGAGAAATGTTAAGACTAAATTTCCACTTGATTGTTCAATAATTTCTATAATTTATAATATTGCTTTTATCGCAACTCTCAAGAGCAATGCTTAGACAATCGAATCAATCAAGAACAGGTTTGCGATATTTAATGATAGTTTTTTATTTAGTGTATCTTCTACCACGGTTGCCGACTTATCTATCATGTTGGGGAATGCACGAGTTAACGGAAATCTAAGCAACATATATTTATATTAGCCAGTCCTTAAAATTTTCAACTAATGGCTCAAAACT
Source organism: Rodentolepis nana (assembly GCA_900617975.1). NCBI lineage: Eukaryota > Metazoa > Platyhelminthes > Cestoda > Cyclophyllidea > Hymenolepididae > Rodentolepis > Rodentolepis nana. Next base: position 17,240 of record UZAE01000087.1, on the reverse strand, counting down.
TTAAATTTTATTTACTTTCTCCTTATGTTTAATGTGAGCTTCAATGAAAAGTAAATTTCTTAATAAAAATGAACCTCAATATTATGGCGTTATTAATGCAATTTACCATAAAAATTCTATTTTGCGACCTTAATTTATTAATCATAATTTGAATATATATATATATTTATATATAAATATTGGTCAAAATTCTCTACTATCGGGGAACCCAGATTCCTTACGCAGATTCTATTAATGATCACTCATTTATTGTTCCATACACTTACTTCTCGTCAAATATTTCGCCTTTAAAAATTTTCTTATTTCAAATGGCAGGCGATTTGAAAGCTATCATTAGCCCTTAGCTGACTTTCAACTTCACAGAGGAGAGAAACATCAAAGTGAGAAAATTCAAGAGGGGGACCGAAGAGTGATTTGTAGACGTAAAAGAGACAGACACAATGATAGAGAGTAGGGTAAGGTGAGTACTGTAGAAGTAGTCGACTATGACATACAGTGTGGTCATGGTAGTTAGAAGTCAGAAGCCAACTGCAGGTTAGTATACTTTTTTGCCGTATGAGTATACGTTGCCCAGGGTGCGCCACGTGGAGGTTAGTCTTTCGCACACCCCTCGTCTTTAATAACAGGGTGGCAAATCTTTCATCTTCATGATTTCACAGCAGACAGCAAACTTTGTTCTATCATCAACTTCCATTTGCACACCCCTCCACCCCCAGTCAAATTTGGATCTTTCAAATCATATGGTCTAGGGAGGAAATTGTTTAGTATTTAAATTACATGCACATCACAACTTGACAATGCGGCCACGTCTTGAACAAATACCTGATTGGGATCAGGTGTTATGGCTCTTAGAGAAGAAATGGAGAAAAGCGTACAGAGTTTAACTGTCTACTTACAAACGTTTTAATGCTTGATGGAACTGACGGTTTTGTAATTCTCATATATTTACGATCCTGAAGTGATGCTATTATATGAAAATATAATCAAAGCAAAGTTATAGGTAAGGTTCTTTATTACCGCGAAATATATGATTAGAATATTATCACCGGCACTGTACAAAGCTCTGTAATTGAGGATTAACTTTAGTTATATATATATATATATATCACATGTATTATGTGGGATTCTGGCAGGAAAATGGAAAAATATGGCCAATGCTTCCTTACGGTAACTTTATTAATTTCATTATCTCTATTGAGAGATAGAAGTAGTACTGGCTTAAGGAAGACTTGGTACTGTGGAGCAAAATTTGGTTTCCAACTAATTATGGGCTGTTAAAATAACATAAAAATTAATTTATTAAACTGATTAAACTAGTAATTAATGATAATTTTGATTTTTTATAAGTTCCAAATGGCCCCCAAATACATAAGGCGAAGGTTACGTGATCCGAATATAAGGTGAACGGAAGTGTTGCTATTTTAAGATTTTAATTCAGAAAATTTGCTATGTTAATAGATTTTACGTTGAAATACATTGGAATGATATATTTATCAGAATCTAGGGAATAAGTTCAGGATGCTGGTTTCATAATTAATATTGTCTACAATAAACATTTGTAGTTATTGTGTCATCAAAATTTTAATTAATAAACCCCATTGTCAAGGCTACGTGGAATAACTCGAGATTTTAACTAATTATTTTATTTTTATATTCAACGTACGGTCTTAATGACGAACATTTTGAATAGATTTCACGTAGGACCACTAGTAATCTAACATTTGTGCATTAAATGCTAGCATCCCAACATTAAATAGTACTTGAATAATATTAACTTTATGAATGACAGAAAAATGCCAATGGATCAGGAGACTTCATTTTCTATGAAAACAATTTTTTTAAATTACTAGCAATTTTAGTACGTAGGTATTTGCGAAACGTCAACTAATTAGGTACCCTATAATTATAGCGATGATGGTCGCCGTTATTTCCCCATCGACCTAAACATTTACGGCTTGGGGCAAAATTTTAGGACTAAAAGTTTGAAAATTACTTGCAAGAGAAAAAAAGAGGAAACTAAATTTATGGTATGAGGCGAGGTATGAAGGCTATATGTGCAAGTGACCTCACTAATTTCCCGATGTTATCTTCGAAGGCTGTGACCTTATCGATTCCGCCCAATCACTGTTGCGAATATGTTAATAATTTAGGGCAGATGCTATGGTAACAGACTTAACCTCAACTGTTTAAGTTAATGATCGGAGTATTACCGGATGAAATTTACCAAAGTAAGAAACTATTGTTGCAGTGAGGGAACTTGTGCGACCCTTCCCAGATATCTTTTGGCATTTATTTCGACTGTATAACTAAAATGTAATTCTCTTCTTAGAGAAACTCTAGAACTTCTAGTACTTAAGTTGAAAGCAAGACTAAATTTAATAACCCTTAAATTGAAATTGACGATAGCCTGAATGAAAAATAAGAAACCGAAATATTAATATTTTAAAAAGAGAATTAAATTTGTGCTCTTATTTGCTATAGCATGGGCAACCATTAATTTCACTTAAATTTTGTCACAGTAAATGAATTGATTAAAACAGTATATATGTCCATGTTAAATGGTAGCTTCAATAACTTTATATATTTTTTTAAAGGGTTTAAGATATCATAGGTGTTTGCTTTAATTATTTTTACTATTTAAAAATGATCGTTCAATGCACCAACTTCAAACGTTTTCAAATCATAGATATTTGATATAAGCGGAAATATGAATGAACCTTACTATTTAAAATCTTATTAGCATATTCTTGTAATTTTAAAACTGTTGACCAGAGAAACTACATATAACACGGAGATTTTTAAACGCTCTCACCTGCAAATTCTTAAATACTTTAGGACTGATTTTGGGGTCAGTCTGCAATCCTCCAACAATCCATCAAAATTTCTGCCAATGGGAGAAATACCTTTTTGAAATTCATAATCTAACCTTGAATTTTAAAAAAATTCTGACAATATTCATAATTGTTATTTTTCGACCATTTAACTTTTAGGTTGACATTTTATGGAGATATTAATTATGAGTATAGATCGCATACTTTCGTCGAATTATTAGTAAGGAAATTATTCCTCAAAAATCGCTTACTAACTATAAACCTAACCCCTATTTATAGGTGGAGATTATTTTGAAATTAGATAATACCACCTGAGCAATATGCATTCTTCCGTCTATTTCTGGTTGGTAAAAATTGACTGATTTTAGATTTTAAAATACCAATAATAATAAGGTGGAGTAAACCGTATTGTGATAGGCATGCCTATGCGTAAATATATAATCAACTCTAGAGCAAAACAGAACAATGAGACACTGAGAGACTAGCTCATTTGTCTTAGGAAGGTAAAGGAAGTAACATAGTTAGAAGTGGACAATGGCAGAGTCCTTTCATCTTTTCACCTTGGGAATTCAGTTTAATTTCGACCTAATGTTACATCAATGTAACGTTTTCAAGCATTAAACAAATATCTGGGTAGATTAGGTAGATATTCAATAAAATGGAACGCTAACAAATTTTAGGCAGTTTTGTTGTCGTATGTGTCCGGAATGATGCAGGCTAGAAGTATAAGAAACAGAACAACACCGCAATCTCAACAGATTAGTACCTTACAGGGTAGCTTTCTAGTTTTCCATCAAATAATCCTAAGCTTCTGAAAAAAGCAGACAAGAACATGGTGATTCCAATGCATTTTTTGTTAATATTCCAAAATTTTTCATTAAAATGAGAAGCTCTTAATACAATTTAAAATTATGGGCCAATCCACTATCGTATCGATAAGAACTTTGTTCGTGAAGGCATCAGGAATTGTGTGTGTGGGTGTAGTGTTCACATAGTGATGAGTGGGAGGCTATCATGTGAATAATAGTTCGTTGTAAAGTGCTAAAATTTTTTTATCATTTTCCATAAAATATGTCTGTCAGCGTCCTACCAACTGGACAAGAAATTGAAGCCATTAAGGAGGCAAATATAATAATTTGATTTTCACTAATGCACTGTTCCAAACAACAACTATTGCAACATTAATTCACAAATTCGCAGATTCGTTCGGTATTACGAGGAATAAACGCTAATAATTATTAAAACAAAACCCTTAACTTAATTACCCAATAGCACATTGAAAATCGACACTTTCGAGAACTCGGTTTCGAATTCTGAATTATTTTATTCCAAACAAAAAACTTAGGGAGCATTAAAATCTAACAAACAAGTATTGGAGTACCAGTTGAAAGTACACTTTACATAGTCAAATTCCTGACCCTTCAACTTCTGGGGGACGCTTCACCTCCTACGCTCCCCTTTTAGTAGTCAAGCTATTTAAAAGCAAGGAAATCTAGTTTCTTCTTTGGTGACATTTGCCCATTAGATGCACCAAAAAATAAATTGACATAGGTCTAAAAGAGGTCTATGCAGGAAACTTAATTTATATATTTATATTGCTAAAACATGAAGATGAAATAGATAATATATTTCGTCTTTAAAAAGCACCAATTTTATCAGGCGATGTGTTCAAAATTTTCAATGGGGAAGTTGAGTGACCTGAAGGAAAACCGAGAGAAATGCTCAAATTGAGACAAAATAACAATTTTACAGTAATGAGCTGGGATTTACTATTTGCCGACGCTTTGTCTCTGCACTTCATTTCGTTTGTCGTTTTTTAACCTTTCTTACAGATAAAGGTAAAGGACACTTTGCTTTGGCATAGACTTCAATTCACAAATCAGCTTTACCCAAGGAGAGATTATTTTAATGCATAACATGGAAAAACTTTCATGGTCACATTACAAGCTGGACTTTCGTTTATATCAACTTAAAATTATGCGCTAGAGATGAACTATAATTTTATGTTAGTTGTGTTGTTTGATGATACAATTTGTTTTTTCGTCTTTAAAATAAATCAAAATTTGAAATTATCATTCCTTTCCAATTCCTGTTTATAGTTCTATTTTATTTATAATGGGATTCGCTAACCAACATATTTATCAAAAGAAAAAAAATGAACCAAGGATTTCCACCCCGCATGCCTTCAAGTCCCATTTGTTAATTTCGAATTTATAACTCAGTACCTTAGTCGTGTAGACATTTAATAAGAAATCATTGACAAGTTATTGCAGGTATTTATTCCCGTCTAAGCCTAGGTGTTAATTGGTGCGCAAATAGTTTTTAGTCAAAACGTGTTTTCAACCCGCCTTATAGTTTGCTCTAGAAATGAGATTAGGTAATTACTTGAACAGCTAATTATAAGCAGAGTAAAGGTAAAGTAAATTATAAAGTAACGTCATTGAAGGTGAAAAACAAGGGACCCGTGATTTAAAGAAATGTATAAAAGGGTGCGTGAGAATAGGAATTCCTTCATTGGCGGCTATTTTCATGGCAACACTATTGTATTTAGTGCAGTTGTCATTGCTGAACTTTCATAAATTGTCACATTGCATGCTCTGTAAACACCCGCAAAGCATGATGTGTGTGTGTATGTGCGTGTGCGTGTATGTTGGAAAATGCGTTTGGAAGATTGCAAATTACATTAATTTAATGTTCTGAAACGATCTAAATCAATTTAATTTTCATTCAACGAACGAAACTGAGTCGTTGGTGGTCTCGACTATTTGGTGTTCTTAGGCTCTATAAATCACATTGGTGTGCATTCTAATTTTGGCATTGGGACATTCTCGACGGGACCAGTCTCACTCCATTTGACTCCAGTATGATGATAACTATCACGCATTTTGATAAACATTTTTAGCGGTAGATAGCCATGATTATGTAGATAACTTACCTGCCTGCTGCCTTTAATTTAGTTGCATGAAGCTTTTACTCAATCTACCCGGAAGATTAGATTTAAATTCTGCACTTGTTTTTTTTTTTGAAGAGGGAGTACAGTACTTTCCGCATTCTCAACGACCTTTACCGCGTTCACAGACAAAATCTAAATCATTCCTTGTGAACGAAACAGAAGAAAAGCCTTTGTTCATTTTTAGGCCTAAAACTAGAAGAACTTGGCATAAATTTTCAGATGTCACGAAATATGCCGATAATTTGTGCGCGTAAAAAATCATAATTAGAGAGTAATGAGGGTCGGCTTTTAAAGAGTCAAAAATTAAATCGTGCCAGGGCAACTGTTAGAATGTAAAGTACAATAAATGCGTGCGATTTGTGAGCTTAATACTATCGACGTTCGAAGAGTACAAAATCATCTGGTTATTTATTACAAATAGCAGGCTTTGTGGTAGTTATCATTAGCCCTTTAATTGACTTCAGGCTTCACAGAAGGGAGGGTGGAAGCAGAAGAGTGATTTACAGATGCAGAAGAGACAGACACGGAGGTAGAGAAAAAGGCAAGGTGAGTGCTGCAGAAGTGGCCGAATATGACATACAGTGGGGCCATGGTAGTTTGTAGTCAGAAGTCAAGTGCTAGTTAGTGGGCTTTTTTGCCGTAGGAGTATACGTTGTCCGGGGCGCACAATGTGGAGGCAGTCTATCGGGCACCCCTCGCGTCCAAAATCATAGCACAATATTATTCATCTAACTTCAGTTTGGGTAGAAAATGGACCAGGAGGTAAGGTTAAAACAGGGGAGAAAAGACAACTTTAGGAGAAGTATAAAAAACCGATTAACAATAAGTTTTGCTGGACAATTCGTTATTTGTTTCAGATAAATTCTCAAACATTTTGTAGGTATTGAGCAATCCAATGCTTCTTGAGGAATGAAATATCGTCCGCTTATTCTCAGCACTATTAAATCATTGTGTTCTGCGTTATATTTATTCCTGTATATTCATTCTGTAAATCAGATAATACCCATTGAATTCGATTAACTTTCAATGTTCAACATACTCCTTTCTCCCAGTCAGACACAGATGAAAGATAACTTTTGAAAAGAAGACCTACATTGAATGTCTAGTTTAGTTCTTTTGAAGTTAACAATAAATGAGGAACTATACCTACCTTTTTTTGCTATTAACGTTGCTTAATTTTTCTGACAAATTTCGCTCAAAAGTCTGCTTTGAAACACTTAATTGTGAGTGATTGCAGATCAACAAAAGGCATATGAGGGTAGAATCGCTGCAAATATGATAGAAGTAGATGGGGAAATTAAAGCCTTTGCTAAATGGACGTTTAATAACTCCTTCCAATGGAATTCAATTTTAATTTATTTAACATTATTAACGCATTTTAATCACTTTGTTGGTTTCCAAAACTGGGACCAAGGTTGACATTTATTTGTCGGCGGGTACGCTCAAGAGTACAGTTTTAATTCAATTATCATATGATAGGTATCTGCCTCCACATTTCATTGGAATGGAATGTCGGAATCGATTTTATTTAGAGCAAAGTTCAACATACAAAAATAATCCAATTTAATGCGTTTACACTCATGTTCCCCTGTTGTTGTCAGCAATTATCTCTGAATATAACATAATTGGGGTATTTTTTGACCTTAAGGAAATTGAGCTATTAGAAAGAACTTTAACTTCTTTCACCAACTGATTAGGTAGGCTAAAATATTCCATAACAGCTGGTTTAACCATGAATTTGTTGCATTGGTGTCACGTATTGAAAATTCTATTAAAGGTTGTCAATATTGGTGGCGTGTGAGAGAAACTGACTGACTTATTATGCATCGGTTTATTGGGGCTTTTTCCGAGTAGCAGGATGTGAAGAAAGTAACTGATGGGGGTTGGTTTTATTAAGTTAAAAATGAATTCACTAATATGAAATGGAGGGTTGCATTGATTGAGACAATGTTATTCATTTATGAGAGTTTATGCTCTTTTGAAGAAGTCGGCAAAATTACTAGCCCTACTAAAAGAGTATATATGGGGCCTGTATTTGTTGGACTTAATAAGATATCAGAAATCAGTTAATTAAATTATGGTCACAGACTGTAGACAGAATTCATTTTTATTGGGCACATTTAGGAAGTATTCCGGAAACAGGCCGACTGTGTTTGGAGACTGTTAATTACCCTCGCAATCACATGGGTTATAGATAAAATCCGTTTAAAATATTTTATCATCTAATAAGCCATACAAAGTAAATAAGTACTTGAATCAGATATTAAGGTTAGATGCATTTAAAAATGAAATAATTTCCATGTTGGTATTCAATCGTTTTAAGAATGATTCATATTTAGGCATACTTTTGAATCAACTTTTCATAACTCCTCTAATTTAGTCGCTATCTGAAGTCCAATTAGCCAAATTTAGCCAAATGTATTCCTCACGTTTTCATACCTTATTAACCCGTTCGAGGTTAGTAAAATACTAAAAGTCATATTTTAAACGTTCTAAATACAAGTAATAGGGCTGCTGTCAATCCTCTTGTTTAATGAAATGTTTAATTTACCAAGTATAAAACTTCACAATGATCTACGATAAGCAATAACAGAAGTGTGATTTAAAAAAATGAGGTTTTGAAAAGGTTTTTATACACCCATTTAAGAGACTTATTCCATTAAATCAAAGTCGTAGTCATTAGTATAGGTGATCAAGTATTATCAGTGAAATTAATTTATACCAATGCCAAGTTGTGCTTCAATGCGCAAGGTTGGAGGCTATTAACTGCTTTAAAAGGCGCGACATTTTTTGAAATAAATATAGCACTTTCTTCCCACAAGAGGTAAACTTGTCCTTTTAAAAACTTGTCGTACTTTATCCCCAGGTAGTTCTCGCACAGAATGCTTAAAAGTTGTACCGGACTTCGTCGGGTAAAATTTTCGTTTGTCCCAATCTAAGGGATTTCCCAACTAGTCTCATTAAAATAGGAAAATTCATTTCTTTCTCCTGGGAATCAGCCTACGTCGACAAACGGTAAGCTCTTCAAACGAACATGGAGAGTGGCGCACTAAACGTTAGCAAGGTATCAAAGAGTCCTAGTATATTCCATTTTGTTCTCTGATTGAACAGAAATTATTAAGGGCACATTTACAGTTCGTACATACTTTTTGAAATAAAGGCTATCACTAAGACTATACATGCTATTATTTAGTTATGAGATTTGTGGCTATTCGAATAGGCGAATAAGGTCCTAAGTAGAGACTAGCATAGTTTTTGTAATGTACCAAGCGAATTTCTTTGCTGGAATCAAAAGAATAGGCGGTTTGCAGAATTGAAATTTCTGTCTGTTAAACTTCAGTTAAGCATCCTCTTAACTTTCTTCTCACTCCTGTTGTCGGGGTTTTCCATACTTCCACCAAATTGTCATCTGCCTCCTCTTGTAGCATTGCCTCGTAGTGCATTTTCTACTTCAACTGTTGTTAGGCAATCCAAGATGTTATGAATTTACACTCACTGGTGAGAGATTGTGTTAACCTTAAGCATTTCATACATTTCATTGAACGCAGCGCTTTTAAAACTTTTCTTCGAGTTTTTTGCATGTCCATATGCTAATAAAGCAGTCAGATTTTAGATCCTGCCAGCTGGATCACTAGGTAAATCAAATAGGTTGCCTCAATGGAGGAAGAAGATATCTGCATTCTTGTCTCCTTCTTAACTCTGGGGTCCTTGAACTCAGGAGACCCAATACAATAACGCAATCATAATTGTGTATGCTTCTGAAGGCTCTGAACAGTTTCTAGTTTTATTCAAAGTCCACCTATATGAATAAAAGCTTCTCCAATATATGTTAATAAAAATTACTTATCCAATAACAAGTAAATGAAGAATTTCTAAATTCATACCAGTTTTAACTCCTTAAGGCTAATTTTTAATATATCGGTTTGTTAAAACCATATCGTATAACTAAAATATACACCCGATTATCAATAATGTATCGATTCTTTCTTCCAAAAATAGTCTACGGGACTACAACTATGACAAACTAATTCAAATCATCTCATTTGTCCTTGACAAATTATTGTTTAAAATTATTTCGCAGAGTCGAAACAGTTCAAACCAATTTTTAGTTTATTTACGTGAGAATGTGTTCCCATCTAGAGTTTTAACTAAAATTAAAACACGATTTTACTCCAGGAAGATAAGTCTGAAGAGAAGAAAAAATGTGTCGAATATTGTAAAAGTTGATTGTTTTAAAGTAATAATCATAAGTTCCGATGGCAATCTGACATCAGGAATATTGAAATTAAAATCAGATCCAATTAGTTAAAAGCAGAACGCACTGGGCCTTTTGAAAAACACACTCTCACTAACGAAATTGTAGCTCAATCGGAATCGTCTAAACGAATGATCACTATTGAAAAAATATTAATTCTTCTAGTATTAAAACTGGAATTTTATTTATTATATTAATATTCTGACGCACATGGTAAAACTTAAAAAAATAAAGGCCGCACAAATCGAACCATTATTTTGAAAATGTAATTATTCTAACGGTTCATGCAAGATTTAAGAAACATTTCAATTAACCAATGTAAAATATTAATCTTATTTTTTCTTGCGAATATCCATCTAAGATCCGGAGAATTTACAAGGAGATTCAAATCCTAATTTATGAAAATTCCTGAAATTTATCCTTCAATAGAAATGAATTTTCCTCCGGAAGATGTTAAGAATAAAGAAGCACTAGCTTCAGAGATATCTATGCTTTACATGAAAGACGTCTTCATTATTTGATACACCTCCGTATTTGGTAATTGGAGTGTCTAATTCCATAAATCCTTCGATATGATCATATTTTTCATGAGAAAATTAACCAATCATATATATATAAACAAATAGACTGAAAAAATAAAAGCAAAATGAAATATTTGTGAGTAATCCGCAGGCCATCAACTTGGACCTCTTAAAATCGAATTCATTGTTAGTATGCGCTGGTTAAAGTGTAGGAATCAACTACTAAGGTGTCTTAACTAAAATTATCAAAATTCATTAACCCAAAACATCGATTTTTTTGCACTAATGAGATGGAATGCATGGAAATACGAGTAGCTTTACAAGTAATTTAGTTTTTAAGTCGTTATAGCTATAAATGGCTCTTTGAACTCCACTTCGAGACTTTGTTTTATTAAACTCCGTCTATTTTTTACCTTTAAGGTGGCTTCCAAGTTCTATTGGAAGAGCATTTTTCCGCCGCAAAATCTTTGAAATGAAGATAAAATCATTAGGAGACGTATTTTCCCTCCCATCCTCACGTGATTTCAATTTGCGCTCTAATTTGTCCTAAACCATTTTTTAGGGCTTTTAACTTCTGAAGTTGCATATTTGTTGTCAGACCAAAAAATTTGGAGGATTCAAATTGACAGTAGCCCTCCTTGATGATGGTTGTCACTTCTAAGTTAAAAGCATAAACTAATATTTCTCAAGAGACTAACTTGCTTGAGAAACTTGATTGGTAATAACGGTATTGTGATTAGTTCATAAGTAGAGATCAAACATCTTCCTTGGTAGTCAAACACCGAAGCCATAGTTGCATTCATTGTTAAGTTTCATCGCCCACCTAAAGACCCGGTTCTGGATTGATACTTGAAATAAAGTGCCCGCCCGATAAGTGGAATTGGAAAAGTTTGAATGATCTCATTATGTATGACATTACACAACATAGACTAGGCGAATTATTTACTTTTTTGCCTCATTGAATCTGTGGCTTTTTTATGTGTCAGTCAATTGTCAATTAAACGAAATCTTTGATCGCCGGCTAAGATTTATGAGGATTATTTTGGGGTTGATTCAATGAAATTTGAAAGAAGCTAACTGAAAGATATGATATCTGCATACTTTAAATTTTTAGCTATCTCATCAATAGAATTTTAAAAAAACGGAAGTTTCTGAATGCAACAAAATATAATTTTAACTTCTCAATCATTGGATGAAAAGATGAATTGAAGTGGCGAATCCAACCCTACATTCAATATGTACTGCAAATTAAAGACCAGCACTCGATGCAATTTAGGAGACAGAAATATTTGCAATTTTGAAAGTGTGCTTCCCATTTTGATTAACAATGTGCAATCAAATTCCACAACTCATGTGAATCACGAATCCTCGGTGTCTTTTTGATCTCTACCACTTACCATCTAATTTACGTTACATCAACCGCTTTCAGTTGCTTTCCAGAAAAAAACAAGGATAGAAATGGTCTCAAGTGGGTTATATTTTTGTAAAAAAAACAAAAAAAATTGAAAAAAATTACGAGGATAAAAGTAAACGGGCTCGTATTCCCCAAAATAAAAATGTGACTCGCGCATAATTCCTGGCTTACCAATTATTTATACCAAATGAATCCTTTCCATCGACAATAACTATTTATTATGTTTATCTGATTTTACCATAGTGAAATGAGATCATTTGTTTCGCTTTTATTCTCCTCGATAATTGAACTATCAGAATTTGTCGCAAATTCCTCACCCCTGGATTAGATAGTTTTTTTTCTAACAATAAGTCAAGTGATTCAAATGAGGTGAAAACAGTTTGGAGTTAATTCTAACACACTTATTACTTTTACTTATATTTACTAAAAAGATTAGTGTTGTTCACATCGAATGCCAATTTTTTCCGATCGATTTTACCATCTGGCTTGGTAAATATACCGATTCTTTATCACAATGAAATGCCAATTTAGAGTCATTTAGAACCAAAAATGCAGTTTTTCCCTTGTGTATTTCTATCTCTCCAATATATATCACTAACATATGCTATATGAGGTCTTGTAGTCGGTTATCTAATTTTAACCTCCATCCATTCAACTCACACCTCCGAGATGACTACAAATACACCGGAATCATTTGATTTAGAAGTCACAAGGCTCATTCTTTTCTTTCTCCCTACGATGTCTACTATGAAAAGTAGTGGAAACTAACGATAACCCAGAAAACACAGCGATGTTTCACTACAACAGAAAACTGATGGGCTTGCTAGGAAAGGTGTCTAGATCAAGAGCTTATCACATCCAGAATTTGGACATCTGCATATCAAGCAATACACAATAAGTTCTAAGTAGGAATACGTCAAACAATTTTATCGGAGAAAAAAGGACTCATTTGAACAAAATAAAGATGTAGAGAATTGTATTTTAAGCAGCAAGGTGTGGAAATGTAAAGACATGAGAAAAATAATCGACGCGGAGAATTAATCAGTACATATAAAGATCGCATTTGGGATGGAATCGGATTCTTTGAACTTTGAGCCTTACTTCACTCTTTTGTAGTTGGGGAGGGGGGGGGGGGTTACGAGGCAGTGTGGTGGGTAACTCTACATTCAAAAACTTGTCGGCCTCATTAACTGCAACCCTATTCATGCGAAATGCTCAAAATCAGCTACTTTAAATGCTAGAAAATAGTAGTATTAATAGAGATCATACTAGTAGTCTCATTTATCCCTTAACGCCAATTGTGATTTCAAATGTTGTATCATAGTCATGCTCAATTCAAATAATAACTCGGTAGCAATAAGAGAAAGTTTAATTTGTTTCGTATTCTATCAAAAAAATTAACAGTAAAAACTCTATTGACTCTTAGTAAACACAAAATCCATTACTTAATTGAAGTTTTAGGGTTCTCGATTAGAACTCGTTCTTAGATGAATATTAATTTTTTGCTTTTCTAATTTAAAATATACTTCATGGCTAAAAAAATGGAAATTCGGTTCATTAAAAGTGTCCCTTTACGACGAAATATGTAATTAAAGAAAAGATTATTTTAGTGCCATATTGATTATCGATTTGATATTACCTCTCTAAGGAAATTAAAAGCAAAAATTGCTAGTAATTTAAAATTTACATTTTGTTTGTGGCTATTCAAATTCATAGTACACTAAGTTACCAAGTTAAATTTCTTGGGAACAGGGCTCAGGTGACTGAACTTTAGAAGTTTATTGGCCAGGAATTTTTTTGACAAGAAAAGTCACTTACTGTGGTTTTCTCATCAGAGAAGTTACAAAGTGAATTCCCTTAAATAAGCTGCTTTTGATACTTGGCATAACGCGATGGAAAAATAATTTTTTATCATGTCTTTTTTATTTAACTTTTGAAGGAAAATAAATAAAATGTTTAATATGATTTACTTTCAGCGAATGACGTATTTTAGTAAGATCTAAATTGTATTATTTTTTAATAAGAGTAGAAATTTTGAAAGGAATCAATATCTCTAAAGAAAATAAAAAAGCGAATTAAATGGATAATTAACTATTTAATATTGACGATAGCATTTTAAGTATCGAAGCATTGACCACTCCTTGACTGCTCCATAATAGTAAGAATAAAATTCCAAATCTTGTTCTCCTTTTAAACCTGACAGAAGACCGATAGGTACTCGACCGAAATTGGTAATTGGAACTAGCATGCACTGCGGAAGTCATCTAATCTGATAAGTTTCGGAATATCTTCTCGCCATAAAAGTCGAGAAGGCGAATATATTAATCATATTTGACATTAGATATTATGCGAGATTTTGGCACGCAATATAATGAAGAATCTATGGAAATGCTTGATCAATTTTAATTTTCAAAATGATGAGGAAAAATATTAGGGTTGCATAACTTCAACGCACTAAACTTTTAGGATATATTCATTAACTTATTCAATCCAAAGATCATGTCGGAGGAAGAGAAATGTGTGGATTTTAGAAGTATATTGACGAAATCAAAGTTAAACTTAAAGTTGAAAGAGTAACAGTAAAATTGTGTTCATGAAGTCAATACGCAGTCCTAGAGTTAATTCATACTAAAAGCTTTCGTGGCCTTTGCCTTTGAGAAACTTTACTGAAGCAAATATTTATTGTATTTCACCGATACAATTTTGACAACCAATTCCAAGTCACTCCGATTTGCGTAAACATGCGTAAATTTGCATGAAACTGGAAAGTGCAATGAAAATGACGCTCAAATTACGTTTTTTCCTTTATTCCTCTTTCCACTACTGTTGTCTTGCTTTTCTGTTTAAAAAAAAGAAAATGAATTTATGCGACGTATGTGGCCTAAGTATTTATCCAGGCCCATGACATTTATGGAGATTTCATGTCACCATTTATGCCTTCGTTGAGCTTAATGCTATTTAACACCCCTTTAAATATTCCCATTCCGCGAGAAGAGAAAAACATTAATGCCATATCAAGATTATTGAATATCAGAATATGGTTAGGGCTGGTTAAAAGTATTTAATATTAATATTTAATGGTAAAACTAGTGGAAGTAGTTACTAGTCATTTTGCTCTTTGCATTAGTAACGATTTTGCTTGATAAATTTGACAGCAACCCTTTCAAATACTACAGCTTTGATTTCCTTAAGCATGTGATGGCGTTGATTTAATGCTTAGAGCCCACCTAAAGCGAGATTTTGACAAACCCAATTACAGACTCTAGTATTCGGAGTGGAAAATGAAAAATAAAGCAATTTGACTGATTGTAGTTGAATTGTACTTCTTTCAAAATACAATTAAAGTAGAAACTCAATCTCTACAGTTGTGCAGGTCTGAAACTTTAAGCTTAAATAACTTTTTCTCAACATTGAAGATAATTTAAATTACTAATCGTCTTAAACTAATTAGTTCAAGTTGAGTGTCCACTTTCCCCTTCAACGTCATTTCTGATTGAATATTAAAAAAAAACAAATAAGTTGAGGCCAATTCCAAAACATCTGATGTGTCAAAATTGTAAATTTAAGTCCCTTAAGTGGTAAACTTATTTTTTTAAATAATTCTTAAAATTTACTAGATAATGGGCATTAAGAATTTGATCTAAAGTTCGCTAAACTCGAAAGCAAGTCTTAAAGTTACCAAAACCTACAGTTTTGATTTATGTCTATCTCTCTACCAATCTGGCTTTTAAATATTTATCCATTTTTATTGTTATTGGGATAAAAATGTCTTAAAGAAAATGGACTTATTTTGCAAGATCGTGAGATCCGAATGCGAGCAGGTTTAATTATTCTATTAATTTATGAAGCCAAACGTATTTTTTATTATATTTTTCCCCATAAGAGGTTCCAGCATGACTACTGTTCGACAAAGTCAGATAATATATGTTAACTTCACCTCATCTTCTACGTTACCATATTTCTCAGGATATCGAAAGCCTTCCAATTTTCTTTATTTACTATCACTAAAATTTCTAACTCTATTCTACTACTATTAGCTTAAATTAAAATTGAAGTCAATTTGAAATAGCTTCTTATTACCATTTTTTCAACATCCATCAAGTAATACCGTTCAGTTATTTTAAAACATCTCTGCATGCGTCAAATTGGCATATTTTTATAATGCAGAATTAAATATGGCTTCTTTAACGCAAAATTTCCAAAACGTCAGTGATGATAATATTTGACTATAAAATTTCATAACTAACATTTTGCTAAAAGTAAGCATTTAAATTCCCTAATCAGAAAGATTAAAAATGGAATTTAAAACACGAATCTCGTCCGTAAACTTAATTAAGGTTAATTATTTCTAAAAATGAATTTGGAACAACCATTAAGCTGATAAAAAATCTCTGTAGTCGACCATGACACCCAGGTACAGTTTAGCAGTCCATTAACTTTGGCATAAAAAAATACTTAATCCTTACTAAACATGGAATTAATTTCATCCACTTTCACTACCTTAATGAAACTTTCCCTGTTATTTGTAATTTTTAATTAAGCTGACTAATCATTAGCAAACAAAACAGGTTCAGTATTTTCAGTTGACTGCGTTGCTAATTTGTAAGCATTAGTACAATTTGCTGGAATAATAATAATGAGGGAGGGGATTCAAAAGATGAAGGAAATAAAGCACGGGGAATGAAGAATATTTTGCTTCATGTTTTAAAATTTTAATTTCCCACACATTTCTTCGTTAATTCTTATCTAAGAAGGCACGATTGTTTTGCTTTGGTCGATGAATTAGGGCTTGACAATTCCAGTGCCTCAAACCACTTTTCATCCAAAGGCCGAAATAGGGGAGTAATATTGGTTGACTCGAAAATGTCAATAAGGTCACCAGTGGGCAGTTCATATAAACCCGTTCATATATTTCTCCCTGGGAGAATTTAACTATGACAT
This sequence comes from Rodentolepis nana, assembly GCA_900617975.1. Classification (NCBI taxonomy): domain Eukaryota; kingdom Metazoa; phylum Platyhelminthes; class Cestoda; order Cyclophyllidea; family Hymenolepididae; genus Rodentolepis; species Rodentolepis nana. The sequence goes on along the minus strand of UZAE01000087.1, from coordinate 325 downwards.
TGATACTCAAGGCATCATGACTGCAATCAATCACTTTATTTCACTTGTTCAACTCCAAAATAATCTCTCATGTGATAGACAGAAACTAAACATTTCTGAAAGTTAAGGATAGAGATCAGTTGCAGTTCCATTTCCTTATTAAGAAAATTTTGGAACAATAACAGCGAAGATCACTTTACAAAATTAAGATCAATAAGTAGAGCAATAGCATTGTGGGACACGTTATCGCCCTGTGCGTCATCGTATGCCTGTATATCTGCTCGCCAGGATTGGGAGGTGCGGCGAACAACTCTGTGTGCAGCGACCGTACAAGCAGTGACCAATC
>UZAE01000086.1:0-40470 GCA_900617975.1 Rodentolepis nana | reverse complement strand
ATAGCTATTATTAGCCATTTAGCTGACTTCGGGCTTCACAGAAGGAAGGTTCATCAAAGTAGCAGAAAGTCGAGGGGTGGGGATCAGAAGAGCGATTCACAGATGTAAAAGAGGCAGACAGACGCAAAGGTAGGGAATAAGGTAAGATGCGTACTGTGAAAGGGGTCGAATATGACAAGCAGTCAGGCCATGGTAGTTTGAAGTGAGAAGTCAACTGCCGATTTATAGACTTTTTTTTGCCGTATGAGTGTACGTTGCCAAGGGTGCACCACGTGGAGGTTAGTCTACCGCACACCCCATGTGCGATTGGCAAGGTTTGGCTGTTTGTGCCACTAAGCCAAGCCGATAAGGCCCGAATGGCGGAACTGCTGGCGAAACCCTCGGCAATAAAAAGACAAAAAATGTGTGATTAAAATTTAAATGTAAATTTAGGGACCTGAAATATACTTGTTTACTAACAGAGAATTTGGTACTATAAAGATCTTAAAATATGTTGAAGGGCATGCAAAAATTATAAGGATTTGCATGCCAAAACCTTAGAAGACCTAGATAAACGCGTCCGTATTTTTTTATCAATTGCCATTACATTGTGCTACGCGAAACTGATTAGACACATAAATTAAATAAATTTGTTAGTAGGGAGAAGTCGATCGTGTTCAAGGGATTTTGTTTCAGAGAGATCTTTCTATTTGGTCCACCACTGAGAGATTGCTTACCACACGTTGATTCCCATTGTACATGTTTGATAATTTTCCTAACTACTATCTGTGCAGTGCTAGAGATTGCAGACGCATCGATTCACGCAGAGCGAAAAGCCGAATATTCTGATTACGTCTGCTATAAGGGTGAATGGATTTGGAAGGGGAGAAAAAATGGGAATGGAAAGGCGTTATAATAGGCTCCATAACGTAAAACCAAGGCAAATGTTGCCAAATGTCTTTTTAAATGAACCTGATAATTATATTAACAAAACATCACAATGGGCTTAATATGTTCCTTACATATGTGCTTCAATGTTAACTCTTCAGGATAACGTTAATGTCTTCAAAGCACTAATTCATTGAAATTGATAATTTTTTAAGTTAAAATACAAGATTAAAACAGAAATCATTTTTAAAAAACTAATTTACATTTCATAATTTTAACATAATATACTATTGTGAATTATATCAGTTTATCGGATTAACTGAGCTTTTTACAACACTCGATTTCTAAATTAGTATGATATTAAATAAAATAATAAAATATAATGGAATATCTTTAAGCCGATGAAAGTTTGTTATAACTATTGAAGATTTAACCTTTTTGGCTGTCTCAGACCTTCCCACTATTTAAACTCGTTGAAATAAGCGTCGGTGTCCCCACATAGAATCCCGTCATCACGAGCATTTTTAAAAACTAGAATTGGCTTCATTTTTTATGAAAATTCATATAGCCTTTTAATTAGAGCATGATCCAAGCTATTGATTCGGTGGGTGGCAGTATACAACCAAATGAATCAAGAAGAATCTATACAGAAGAAGAATTTGAAAATTTATACCTTAAGCATGACGAAACTAAGCAGGTTTCCTTTCGACAAAAATCTTCCTCGATGTTACGAAAAGCTTTCCTCAAAATTCGTAAGGGGTATTGTGGTCCAGATACAAGTGTTGGCTTCGGCACTCAACTATCACGTTTCTTTTACAATTTATTTCCTTTCATTGATGTCTTTCGGCACTATGATGTAAAAAATTGGCTTGTGAATGATTTGGTGACTGGATTCACGATCGGTGTCATGCACGTTCCTCAAGGTGATATTTTAGAGTTAATTAATATTACCTAATAATGTCTTTTTAATATGAAGTGTGGGATTTAGCACATTATAAAAGCATGACTCGTATTAATATTTGCCAATATTATGTTCTTATTTTCAGGAATGGCCTATGCAATGCTAGCTACGGTTCCACCGATTTACGGTCTTTACTGTTCCATGTTCGCTTCCTTTTTCTATTTCTTCTTAGGCACTTCACGACATCTTTCTTTGAGTAAGTGACACATTTCACTATCATCAATTACCGAAGGTTTCACATTTCTTTATCTTTTAACTAATTCTGCAGGTACTATCGCAATCATTAGTCTTCTTGTTGGCAGTTGCCTCGATCGCACGATACCTCAGTGTAAGTCTACTGATTTGCTACCTTAGTATTTCAGTAGTATACACGTTTTCTTAATTCAGAACATATTTCTTTCATTTCCAGTGCTTTCTAGAGCGTCAACTAATGAATCAGAATTAGTTATGACGACCACACCGACGGATGACGCAAACGAATCGGCGAATCGTATCTTGTTGGCTTCTGCTTTGGCCTTGACTGTCGGTATTATACAGGTAGGTGTGTTACCACACTTTATAGAGTTCAACTGATAAAAATAATTTTCGTTTTTGATTTTTATTACGACGGATATGTTTTCGATGAAAGGTACAATGAGGATTACTATGGGATTGCCGGCTTTAAATTAGTTTTACATGGTTATGAACATCCAAAGAGAGCACTGTCCAGACGGTGTGACATAGTATTCATAATCGTAATGTTAAATTTCGCTTATGTCAGTGTTATTTTATCTAACTAATCATCTTATTCATTAGATAAGTATGGCACAATGGAGTTAGATACTAATACTCCGGTATAATATATCCTGTCTGAATGAAAAACTCGTCCTTGACCATTATTTGTCTATAGACGCTCTATTTATACTACAAAATGACCCTTGGGGTTGATAACTATTGAATACTTATCGCTTTTAACAGAAGTTCTTGATTAAAAACTAACGGTTTCTCCTAGTTAATAGATTGTTTTTGATTATTGCACGCTTCACCCCCCCACCCCTTCTCGCATTCGGTTTGTACAGTTGTCAGACCTATTGTAAGCGAGACAAGTGATCAATTTCCTCTCTAACTTACACGCCCATTCCATGGCTTATAATTTTTTTTCCCAATGGAGGAGTGCCATTAGAACTAAATGGTTGAAATGATTATCCTTACTAATTATTATCTGCAATGTGTGTGCTTGGCTAACTGTGTTGGGTGCTTCAGTAAATAGTCTCCAGAATTGGGGTGTTAGTGTCATCCCTTTCTTTATTCGTCAGTTTTTTGTCCCATCTTTATGCGCCTTACAGCTGCCTACTCTTCCCATTACCATGAGTTTATGGCCATGATGATATTTTAGGCATCATGCAATTTGGCAACTTGTGTGTGCGTTATATCTTAAAATCTCTCTTCCCAGGTTACATTCATATCTAATTTCTATTTACGCCTTCTACCTTTTCACGATTTAGCTATATTTTAGCGTCATTTTCCCATTACAGCTCATGAGGGATTTAACTATGCCTATTAAAAGTGCATGATCAAATTTGTATATTTGGCTCAGTTTTTAATGAGGTCTTTAAACCTTAAAAAAGCTTGTTCAGAACTACACTAAGTTGACCTTCTTCTCCTAACAATCATTTATCCTTCAAATTGCTAAGAGTTAGCGTTCGATTCAATCTGTATGCTTCAACTAGATCTAAATCAAGGGATAATTTAGCAAAAAAGTTTTTTTCAAAGCTGGTTGAAGTTAGTGTGCTTTTAATTGATTATGTACTGCTATTTTACGTCACATGATTCGTATTTTTGATACAACGTAGTTCTTATCAATATTTGCAAAATTGATTATCTGCGGCACATTTTTAACATATTCTAATGTTGATATAACAACGGCCCTAAGCCATAGAAATAAGTCATTTGCACAAATAAGACAGTGCGATATTCTACTTACCGATCAGTAAGTGAGATGCCCACTTTGATGCGGATTTGCAGCAGATGCCAAACCTACATTTTCTAACGCGACTAGTGACATTTGGTACAGCTAAGGATCGTTGTGTCCCACACTTCTATGCAATGGATTTTCTACGCGAAGACTGTCTGATTTAATTAACGGTCTTTGCTCTGCAATTCCAGGTTTGCTGCTGCTGGAATAGGTGACATTGAATTGACCACTTGATGCTCATTTCTTTATAATAACCACTTAATTGTCCTATAATTGTTTACAGTTTTCCATGGGTCTTCTACGACTGGGATTCTTGACTAGTCTGCTCTCTGATCCAATGCTGGTTGGTTTTACAGTGGGATCATCTGTTCATGTGGCAATTTCCCAGATTTTTGGAATATTCGGTCTCAATCTCAGGAAACATACTGGCGTCTTCAACGTTCCACGGGTAAGAAAAGGCTTGCCACATACTTGCCCTATTCTTCCATTAGAAAGTGAATTTTTATTCCAACTAGTTATGGGAAATTCTCATTCAAGAAATTATATATCACATGCATGGAACAATCAAAGTATAGCTAACGGTATATTTCACTTGAATCTTTCTAATCGGAAGTAAATATTAAGCATAATTAAGCACCTTACTGTGAAAACTGTAACAATTATCTTGTATGGTCTTAATATCACCTCACCATCCAAGATTCCTCTAGTAAGCGGTTTCATAACATGAAAAAAGATCTTAAGTTTGATTATTTTCAACATTTTTTTCTAGCACTTCCTTCGTTCACTTTCCTAGAATTTCTACCAGATATGTGCAAACCTACCAGAAGCGAATTGGGTCACCTTCGGTCTTTCTTCAGCTTGCTTATTCCTACTCTACCTATTCCAACTCCGCATAAATCCGCCTCTTAGAAAGCGCATCAAAGTTCCCATTCCAATTGAAATTTTGGTGGTACGTTCAAGTGATTCACATGACTTTCTCAACTTAAACAATTTTATCTATTCCAAAGAACCAACTTCTATGCACTTTGGTATGAGTGTTGAAACACTCGTTGATAAAGAAACTGTGAAATTATTGTCGGCCCTAACCCTAATCTATTAAATTAGAGGTAGAATGTTTATAGATCAATTGGAAAATTTTGAAGGATGAGTGCCGAGGCATTTCCAAAATTTTTAACCGGATCATCACTAATCTATGGGTCTTAGCTCTACCTCACAGGAACCCTTTCAGTGCATGACCCTGCTGCAACCTCAGTACCGTTGCTAAGCTCACAGTGATACTTGAGGGGCTTAAACATGCATTGATCTCGAGTGATTTGTTTTAATTAGTGGGATAAGCAACGCATGTGTGCAGTTTCCTTGATCGGCGATATTTGGGGACCATTCCATCTATTGACGCTACTCCTTTTCAAGGTAATTATAAAGTGCCTCTTCTATATGGGCACACATATAGCCTCAAACTTGCCATTTGCCGGCTCTTGCATCTCCTTCTTATCTCTCCTATCCCTCTCCTCTCATTACTTCTCGAATTATGATCGTGGTTTATTCAATACACTTTGGTTTACTCAACACCTTGTGCACTATTTTAGAAATTGTCGTCTGCAGCTACTGAAAGAAACTACTGACTCTCAGTTCTTGTTACCACAACACTACTCATCGAACGCGATAGATGATTACTCCCAGTGGTAAAATTTTGTCAAGAGAGGGATAGAGACAAGCCTTGAAACTGTTTTGAACTGTTATCAACAACAAATTTGAGCAGACTTTGCATTCATTCGATTATTCGTTCTCAGGCATTTTGCCACCTCGTTGTTTTGATAAACATAAGGAAGCGTGGAGTAGCAGAGCTTCCTTCGTGAAAAACTGCATTTGAATCAACTTTACTCCTGATTACCTTCCAATATACTCCACTTCTAAATTTAATGTCTCGAATATCTCAATATGACACAGATCTCAGGTCAATTTTCTGCGAAAAATTCCTTTTCAAGATTGAAAATATTCCGATTTCAGTTTTTTCTCTCCATGTTAGATTTGTAATATTATTCAATTGACCCAACAAGTCGTTCGTCAAGATTGGGGACGTTGAACAAAACTTTGATGCTCCTAAGTTCAGGGTGGTTAATATTCGTCTACGAGGACGATGGTTGAGTGAAATTTGTGTTCATTTAATCTTTACGAAAAAATTCTTTAATGTACAAGGAAATGACTAATAATTCGGCTAAGTCGATGGATAAAAAATATGTGCTTGTAATCTCAATTTTATAATAAGATATAAATAATATTTGTAAGTATTATCTGGATATTAATTGTGACCTTTTCTCTTTATTATAACATCATATATTTATGAGCAGGTTTAAACACTTAGCATGAATCAATTTTAAAACCTCAATCAGAATTTTGTTACCCCTGTGCAGGACCTTTCTTGCTAATTAAGCCCCAAAGTTACAAGCGGTTTTCCAAAAGGTACCTCCACAAAGCCGTCGAGGACATAGCTATTGGAGATCTAAACGCTTTAAAATCCGTTTAGCACAAATACGCATGAGGAGCGAATGAGGTGCCTAAAGAGTGCTGACGATAACGAGCGGACTTCTTGCACCATCTATAAAAGTACTGATTAGACATCTTTCACCTAAGTGCACCCTTACATTTTGATTAATATTTCAGATAATCCTTGGGGGAGTTATCTCGTTCTACCTCAAACTGAAAGACGACTACAAGGTCAAAGTCGTTGGCACCATTCCTACTGGGTAAGCACCACTCTAAGACATATTGGCATTCATCTAATGGCTTCGTTTATCACGCATTATTTAAGGTTCAACGGCACTTATTAATCGTCATCGAAATAGATTTACAGAGATAGCATATACTCACTCCACACTTTCATAGTTAGATACGTTCTTAGATAAATACTGAATACAAAATCTATGAAAAATGAGATTGATTGTAAAAAAAATCCCTCAGGAACTGTTAATGCCAATTGACCGTTTCATACCTCTATATAATTAAAATAACTTATCGTCATAACTAAATGAATAAATTGTACCTTTCAACCTTTAAATTAGTACCGGGGTTTTCCTAAAGCACGCCCACCCGAATAAGCGCCCGTGGGGCTCCTATTTGGATGAGCGGTTATTTGGGGTTAAAAGTTAAAATGTATTCTTGCAGCTTTTCTTCTCGATTTGGGACTGAAGCTTGACTCTCCCCACAGGGGATGAGTCAGTCCGAATGCACAATACGCGCACTTCTTAGGTGAACTATTCTACTTCCGTATTATCGCCCATGGGCGCTTATTTGGGCGGGCGGATATTTGGTTTCAAAAAACGAGAGTTTTATGAACTGGCATTTTTTTCGTTTTACCGCCCTAAGCAGATTTTCGGAAAACCCCGGTACTTATTCTAACATTTATTGCCAAATTTTAGATTCCCTGTTCTTGAAATTCCGCAGCTCTCACTGGCAGGAAGAATGCTAGGTGACGCGTTCGTGATCGCTGTCATTGGCTTTGCTCTCTCCTATTCACTCGCCTCCTTCTATGGAAACAAGGAGGGCTACAAAGTGAATCCTAATCAGGTAAATTCGGAGAAAATTTCTGAAAAGATAAAAAGTCGGAGTATACAAAGGAGCTATTAAAGTAGTAAACAGTGTACTCAAAACAAGGTCGAAAATTAACTATCTGAAATGTCCCACTTTTTGCACCACTTAAACAAAATTTATTCAACTTAAATAAGGACACAAAATACTTGTATCATTTTCTTTTGCTTTCTTTCAGAATTATAATCTAAAGCATTTAATTACTATTAAATTATTTACTTATTTTTAGGAGTTGGTGGCTTATGGAATTATCAATGCAGCGGGTTCATTTTTCAAAATTTATCCTGTTGGTTCGTCTATTTCCAGAACAGCACTAGTAAATTCCATGGGAGGAAAAACCCAACTTGTCGGTCTTATCGCTTCTGTATTTGTGCTCATTGTAGTTCTTTTTGCCGGTCCACTATTCTACCATGTACCAAGTGTATGCTAGACGGTTTTGCCTTCAACCTCACCTTTTTATCTCAATTATTTAAAAATTGTTTGTTTTTTTTTTAAATTTCAATGTAGTGCTGCCTTTCAGCCATCATCCTTGTAGCCCTCAGAGGTATGGTTCTTCAGTTGCTTGATCTTCCAGTCCTCTGGCGGTGTTCTATTTGGGATTTCGTAAGTTTAATAGCTCATTACTTGACCATTAATGTCAAAAAATATCCCGTCTTTCAGTATTAACGAACAAATGTGTATGCATTGTATTTTGGATCTAAAGATCCACCGAGAGTATATAAACTTTAAAGGTAAAGAGCTTTGAAAGGTGCGCTGTTTAGACATATAGAGTCTTGAGTTTCGAGAAGAAAATTGGTTGAAATATTTCACTTTTCTCTCTTCAATTCGTCGATGAAGTACTGAAAAAATTACTTAGGCATATATCGTGGAGTAATTGCAATTTTGTGCATTGGTAATTGTCTCGTATTAATTGTGACTTCTTCAAAATGCGTTCAACTATTTAAGAGTCGATTGAAATTGCAGCCAACAGGACACATTCCACTTTGACAACGCTAATATCAGTAACTGATGATTGGTTCTTCTTTAGTTGATCTTTATAACATGAAATGATTACTTCTTACGCTATCTAGTAATATTTCGACTTCGAATCAGATATGGAGTTTTAACTTTTGCCATTTAGAGATTTAGAATGAGCGGATTGATCATATCTTATCAATATGTCGAATAGTTGTTAGAGGAATTGTGAATATGCAATGGAAGCAAGTGAGGTGCCAGGTTAGGTCCTGCGATTATACAACAACAGAGACAATCGATTTCATCAACCATCACCAGAAGGTGCATGTAGTAGTAGGCTCTTATCCTTTCTTGCTTTGTTTTTGTATAATAATTAAGATTTTGTTTGTTTAAACCAATCCCTGTCATCTTCAGTTAAACTTCCCATCTCTTCCAAATATCTATTTGATTAAATGTACAATTGGCCTAACGGACGACGCCCTAACCCTAACCCTAATTACCCATTAATTTAAGTCTCCCCTACCATAGAGAACCTTTGTACAAAGTGTTTTAATGAATCCGCCATTGTAACAGAAATTTCCGCTCTTATTTCAGGCCTCATGGATAGTGACATTCCTTGCCACAGTATTCCTTGATATTCTCTACGGTCTATTAATAGGCATTGCCTTCTCAGTCCTCGCTATTTTCTTTCGTTTACTATGTTCAAGGGCCTATGTTGTCGCCCAAGTAGAAGATACGGAAGTTTTCAGATCTAGCGAATTATATTCATCAGTAAGTTAAGAGATGCTATCCGATTTTCGAACTTCAGTTTGACTACATTTGCTGCTTTTCTCCCTACTCTAGTGTGTAGATGACCCCAAAGTGAAGATAATTCGTTATGAAGGCGGATTATTCTATACTGCCACAAATCTCTTTGTTTCTTCTGTGATCGAGGCCGCTGGATTCGATCCACGTCTGATTGCATTCACGAGGAAGAAACTTGATGAGGTGATAAAGGAAGCAGATATAGTCTTAAAAGAATATGATTGTGTTCATGGGGAAACGGAGCTTACATTCCATCCACAGGAAGGTATGATGCTTCAATGGCTCCTAGTACTCATAAAAAAATTAATCTTGCATTTAAAGAGCGGAGATAATTGCACTGTTGATAGCCTTAAACCCTCCAGATATTCTAAAGCTAAATTTAGCAGACAGCTCTCCAAACGAATGGATTTATTAATAATGCCACTATGACTCACATAGACGAGTAAAGAAACAAGCTTAATAAAATGAAATAATTTAATTAAATATTATTCTAATTATCAGCATATATTAAGTTATTTATTTATTTGTGTGATCTCTTTATAATTGGGGTTGTAGACGAGAGTTGACTGTTTCATCCATTCCTTATTTTCTTCTAAAAATTTCAAAAGATGCAACAGCGAGCGTTGACATACAATTGAATGAAAGTGGTCGTTGTAAGGAGATAAGCCAAAGTTTCCACAGACACAAGTCTTCCCGCTCGGGGGCAGCGAATAGAAAGCAGATTGCCCAAGAGGAGATGGCAAAACTTCTTTCCACAGTTCCCATCAATCATTTGATTCTCGACTGTTCGACGTGGACTTTCATTGATGTGGCTGGTACAAATACCTTAAAGACTGTGAGATTCATAAAAATGACCTCTTTTTATGCGTATTTTTCTATGTAAAGGTCGTAAAAAAGCACTTTTTATCCATTCTAGTTGTTATCGGATTTCAACTCAGCTGGTGTAACTGTTTATCTTGCTTCGCTTTCAAGTGCGTTAACACTCTTATAGATATCACTCTTTCGAATTGAATAAGTGAATATTTTAATATTATATGTGCTTAATGATCTGCGTGCGTATGTGTGTGTGTGTTTGTACTAGTGTTAATAAAGCGAATAATTATTAAAGTATTCAAGACCTCTTTTCTATTTGAAAATATAAAATAACGGCTAATTCAGGTATTCAATTTCCTAAAAGCTTTATATGATTGAGAGAACACAGTACGAAATCTCCAAATTTTCAATTGAAGAATAATTGGAATTAAGTACCATTCAGAGTACCGAGGAGACATTCAATATTTCCTGTTTTATTTTAACTTTTAAAACAGTCTCCAAATCTAATTGGGCACCGCAAATCAGATCGTTATCAATATTAACATAAGAGTTTTCACTCGTAATAACAACTTGTATGTGTTTATTGAGAGGTATAAAAAGAGTTCCCATTTCAGAATATTTGAATCAAATGCCACCATTGCATGGATTTTTCATCCGAACATCTTACTGAAGCACTAATTTATATAAATTGTTAATTATATATTGAAACATGACTTTGGATACACTAGTGAAATAATACTCCTAGTTCTCATCAGCAAATTTGACTGCTCCTCAACACATTCTAGTGAGCACGAGGGTCAAGAACTGTGGCGAAGAGAGGTCAAGAGAGGTGGACATAAGCGGATCTACTCATCCAAATGATTTGGTCAAGATGAGACCCATTATTTTCTTTCTTTTTAAACATTCTGCGGGATTTGAGTTATATCTCGTCCGCAGATGGTTGGTTGAATTTCATGCAAAAATCTATGAGAAATCTCACCTTTCCCAAGAAAAGGCTTTCCTAAAACCTTAAATATACTCTCATTCGAATTTTTTTCTTTAATAGGAAATGTTCACAAAACGTTAATACATTCAGGTCTGTTTGAGAAATTTTCCCACTCTATCGTGTTTATCAGCGTCTTCGATGCCTATACCGCAATTCAACAAAAACAGCAAAACCGAAATTCGTGTTCCCAAGGAGTCAAAATCACCCTCAATGAGTGCGAAAATTATTAATGAAAAAAACCGATCTTGATCAATTGTATTCATCCATTTTGTAATTTTCACTGATCTCAATATTTTCATTTTTAAACATTGAAATGTTCTCTATGGGTTTTCTGTTAACTTGAAAAATGAAAACATAGAGTAATTCCTTAATATACTTGCCCTATAATGCTAAAGCTTATGATCAACTGGGCTTAGCTATGTAGGCTAGCAATATATAAAAGTCCAATTTACTATATCATTTACTACAATGAGATAATATAATGAAAATATCAATAAAATAAAAATGCACAAACGAATAAACTCTAAGCCATTCTTCATGTAACTCTTAATATTAAGGAAGGAAGGAAGGAAAAAAGGTGACCATTGGGTTGGAGTAGATAAATTACAAATATGTTTGAAGCTATTTGTCCTGTCAATACAGACGCACTTTTACTCCAACCAATTGATAAGGAGTTCTTAATTTTTATTGGCCAATAGATAGTTATGCGCATTTGTGCCTTCAGAATTGAATAATAAGCTACCATGACACCTGCAGTTTATCGAGTTGTATGAATATTAGATGCTTATTTTCAATATATTATTGCAATGCAATCAATTAAAACAAGTGAATTTAAGAATACTCTTCTAAGTAAGAAGAAGTAGGATGACCTTATATCATTCTAAATGGGAAAAAATTCACGCATTCATCGGTCGACAGAAATTATCCATTTATTGCAACAATGGAAACAGGAAAATAATCGGCGTCTCTGGTAAGATAATCCTGCAAATCACCGCGAAACTAGTTTCTTTACTGCTTGAATATATATATATATATCATCTGAACCAATTCGAGATTACGCGCCAGCTCGTAGAAAACATGGGCCCAGAGTGAAGATCAATGGGTGGGAGCCAAACACGAAGACAACCGTCATTACCAAGATAAGAAGATTACTCACCAGATCCTTAGCCTGTCAGAAGATAGTATCCTTTATTACCCTTATTCCTATTTTTCATGCATCCCAGTGGCGTTGTATCCTTTCGTATCAACATTTTATGCCTATAAAAGATGCTTGAATTAGAAAGATTATCTTTGAATTTCCTATGGTGCTAGGTCGTTGGAGCTTGACTAAACTGTCATCTTGCTTTATTGGTATCAATATTCAAATAACACGGATCGAATCCAACATTTGCAAAGCGACCGAATAAAATTGCTTAAACTCGACTATCGGTGTAGCCCTACGCGGTTAAAGAGCATTGTGATACAGGGACATGAACATGTTTGGTTTAATACAGAACCATGTGAGCATGCCCATATGTGTACTCTTTGTGATCTTCTAGGATTTTGTATGTAGTTCTAAATACATCAGAGAAATTATCAGAATCATATCATACAGATAAATACTGTGCCCACTATCCATTAATCTTGGCAAAGGACATCACTTTCGTAAGTGGTGGTCTTCATACAGAACAGTGCTCTCATTAAGTTTCTAAACAACAAAACACTAATGGGAAAATTAAAGAGGAAAAGGAGCCAGAAGAACGATTGAACGCCTTTTTCCAACTAATATTATCCAAAATGAAGAACTTGTGTATGGGATTATCCATCTTCAACACGTGGAAGCGTTATTTGAATAAAACCCGATCAATAAGACCATTGAAGTTATTTTTTCTAAAAGCCGTTTAGCCAGCTTCGCCTTAGATAATGGGCAAAACTAAAAAAGATGAAAAAGCAATGGAAATGGAGACGAATTCCTACACCGTTGATTTGGAAAATGCCAATCAGTCCGTCTGGATATTAAAAGTGCCCCAGGACCTGGTGGATATTTGGAGGAAAGAAACTTCCAAAGGTGATCGAATGGAGAGTTTGTATGTCGGGGATTTTGTGGAATGCAGTCAAGTAAAAGAAGGGTGTGAGACTGAAAAAAAACGATATTTTATAAGTGACGAGGAACTAATGGGGAAAGCTAATGTAAAGGAGTCTCCCATTCCTCATGTAAGTTTGTTCCCTTTTCCCTAATAGAAGCAGTGTTGAGACAATTTTAGATAACTAAAACCACTAGCTATTTCATTGTACTGTTATTGTGTAAGATAGAGCTAATGTCAATGAATGCTTTCAATTGTTGTTCAGAGATGGTATTATGCTACGACATCAAATGTTTTAAGAGACAGGGAGGGAGGTTGGGGGTTAAAAGACGCTAAGATTAAAGTCAAGGTAGCTACGTTTTGCTCAAGTCATTTTCTGAACCACCTTTCTGATGATTAACACTATTTTTGTTCAATAGATCTGACAGAACGCTTTTCGAGCTTAACTTCCCTGAATCTTATTTTTTGGGACTGTTTGAGATCACTTGAAAACCATCGAAAAGGTACCCAAAGGAATGAAGGTGAAAATTAGAACTTGAACATGGTACGATTCCCGTAATAGTTCATACATCTACTCAGTTAGTGACTACGTTAACCGCCCTCATAGATGAAAATATAGAGATAGGCTAATTCTGGTCAGTGAGATGGGTTGTAGAATGTGAGTTTTCCTTACGGATGAAACTGAGATAACTCCTATTTACTCATAAATATATTTTACACTCCCTTTAATAAATCTGGGAGATTTTTTTACCGTGTTCAAAACACTCTTCACCCTGTTTCGCCTTTGCCCCTTCAGGTATACACTTTTGAAAAGGCTTCAAGGAAACCAGAAATAGACGTTGATTCACAAATGGAATCCTGCGACGAATCATCAAACAAATTATCAAATCAAAGACATTTTGTATTAGGCGAAGCAAGTGGAATTCAAACTGACACCACGGCGCCCCGACATTCAATGTTTGGAAAAGTTAAGCACAAATACAATTTGAACGCACTTGGATTGGACCAGGCTTCAACACTTTCTAAAAAGGGGGTAAGATTTCTAATTGCTCTCAAAATTCTATCGGGACGATTACCTCAGTAACAAGCGTGATATTTTATAACCACCAGATAGAAATTGAAAGAAAGGTAGATAGAAAGATAAAGATAATCAAAGAAAGCGACATTCCGAAAGAAGAAGTGGAGTCAATGGCTAACATAGAGGTAAACGTATCTCGTTAATGTTGAATCTCCTTGATTTATCAAGAGCCAGATTTTAAATCCATGGTTATGTCGAATAGGTGTCGAAGCAAGGCGGGAGAAGAGCAAGTCTCTCCTGCCCTGCAGTTGATAAAACCGTTCTTGAAGCTTTTGAGGACAACTACCGAATTTCACAGCAGGATCTTTTGAGATTAACAAAACTACCGAAGGTATTATGATTGCTACTGACTATTTTCATTTATATTTATATTTAATATTTTAGATACATATACTTTATTATACTAGCATTTTCAAAGATATCAACAAAGAGACAAAATGATTTCAGAAAATCGTAGCTTTTAGTTATGATCAATCATGTAAATACGAGGTATAACCTACTAGAGTATTCGATTTGGACAGATAGATAGAAATTATAAAAAAGGATTCACTAAAATTCAGCGAGTGTAATAACGAAAACGCCATCTCAGCTTTAATCTCAAGAGTTTCAACTTCAGGGTCTGATAATTAGGTCAGTGGGCGATAACTCGAGTTTGACCTTTTGGAGCAGCCTGGAAAATAGTTTGAATTGGGAGGTTTTCTTCAAATACCTTCCTCGAGGTTGCTAGAAACAGCTAGTTGAGATATTTTAACTCTAATTGCCTCTTTTCTAAAAACTTCCAATTTGAAAGATTACCCTTTATACTTAACAGAATACGCATTTTTTCTCAGTCGTTCATAACTTCAATAATATTTGTTTGCTTTACAGGGAGCCCTCTTAAAATCATTGGAAAAGTTAGCCAACAAAAGCATAGGTTCAAAAAATCGAATTATTTGGCAATTAAAACGGGAGTACCTAGAAGGAAGAGAAACAAAAAAGCCCAATGTGTAACTCGCCTAGAACCTTCAGAAGCTTTTACTATTTTTCTTTTTGCTATCATTTACAATGATATTCACTTACATTTCTTGATTTGCAAGATTAGTAATACTTGCTAAACAAACTAATTGTCTACCTTATGACATTTATCAAGGGATATAAACACAACTTGGGAGCTAAAATTGAAGGCTTAGGAAGTCCAGCGTAGGTAGTATCCTTTCTACTTTCCCATGGAGGAGTCATGAACACATTAAGATAATTGTGGAAAGCAAATAAAATGGTTGAAACAAATAATAAGAAAATATGGATACTAAATGACTGCCTAAAAACTATTCATTAAATGTACAGATTTCTGGGCTAACCCCACACGAACAGAGAGCTACTACGAAGGAATACGCAGGTGTTCCAAATATCGGCTGAGATATATATTGTTACTGTAAATAAATAGATTACTCAAAAGTGGCAAAAACAACGTGTTGCTACTCTCTTATTTACCAACAGGAAATGCTTCAAAATATGAATAAATTGATTCAGCATGCTATGTATCAAACAAAATTTAATTATGAAATGATGGTAATGATAAGTATAATTTTCCATTTCTTTGTCGTGAGTAAAATTTGATCTAATTTTCTTTTTGTTTTTATTTATTTTATTGCTTTCTATTTATTAATAAATGCAAAATAGTAATTAAATATATGGGCAATCTCTTAGTTTCTTGAAAGTAATAGTATGTAATGATGTAGTCTCAGAGATCTCAGTTAGTTTAGAAACATTTATGGGGGAATATCCTTCCCGGAAAGATCTAATGAATGTAGGTTGGAAAATAGGATTTCAGGAACACAGGCAGATCCTGTCATATAAATAAGTTTAAATTCGTTCGAAATCGCCAAGGGAGTACGAGTTGGCGATTTATTAAAAATCTACTTATAGTTTTTGTGGAAGACAAGTTGTCTTACTCCTTTTGTCATCTCACAAAGCGGAGAAAATGTTAGTGGTAAGTGTTGGGAATACGATGGTCACAACTGGGGTGTGTAATTGATTCCTCACCTCACCTCACCTTTTTAGCAACCTTTGTGACCGTCTCTTTAACATCTGTGAATCGCTCTTCTGTTCCCTCTCCCCTCGACTTTTTTATTCAACTGTTTCTCCCTCTGTGAAGCCCGAAGAAAACTAAAGGGTTAATGATAACTACCATAAAGCCTGCCATTTGAAATAAATGTCTATAACTTATCAGAAAGCTTTTTTTAATCAGAAGATAATGCCCAGTGTGTTAAGAAACTTTATTTCCGTTTAAATAGGGAAATAAGAAATAAGGATTATCTTGACTTTTATATGATCATTCAACGGAGACACTAAGAATATTTCATACAGGTTCATATCATAAAAAAATTCACCAAATTGTTGAGTAGTCAAAATTAGCGTGGCTACGCTATCGCTTTATTAATGTTAATAAAAATAAGCTAACTTGTTAAACAATATGTTTTTATCGGAAGTAAAAAATAAAGTACAAAATAACATGTCAATATCGAAAATGAAATTATTTAATTTTGTCTTATAAATCTGAGCATAGCATATTTTATTTACCTTTGTTGCAAAAATCATTATTCTTTATAATATAGCGGCCTAAATGACAGCGAAAGAATCTTATTTAAGATTTACGTTTTTTTAATAAGTTTAAATGTTGTGCCCCGTCTCACTTCTCCGCTTTCTTTAAGTTCGTTTTTTCTGTGGACGCAATTTTGTTCGATGAACTTTTAGTCCTAACGGGGATGAGAAAGTAAATGAGTAGTTTTCCGGTTAATTTTCTTGTAGGAAATCAGTGGCTACTAAATTATCAATTCATCCTGATTTTATTTCGACTGAATTAGCAGGTGTCTCTTTTACAACGGATGTTCCTTCGTCTGAACAGCCGTCGCGTATTTTCAAAGCAGAAACCGAAAATATAGAGCAATCAAGTGAAAGTGTTATTATTTCTACCGATATCTCTGGCAAAATGACTCTCCCAGATGGGACACCGGTTGTCCAACCTGCTGATGTCGGGGACACAACTGATTATTCACTCCAATATGATCTTCAAGATGGTGTTCTTCCTCGAAGACCATTCTCTAATTCATTTCAAATCGGCAGTGTCGATACCGTAAAATGTACTAGTTGTGCTCTTCGAATGAGCCCCTTTGGCTGTACCGTTCATCCAAAGTTGGGCGTTATTCTCTGTAAAGTAAATACAATTATTTTCTTGATTTTACATATTTATGTTTAGAAATGTCTCAAATTTTATGGGAAAGGCGAATTTGCAAAAGATACTGATGGTAAAGACGAAAATTGCCGCTGGTGTGGTGATGGTGGTGATTTGATTTGCTGTGATTCCTGTTCTAACACATTCTGCAAGAGTTGCATAAAGCGTAATCTTGGTCGAACTTTCCTCCAAAATATTGAAGATTTGCCTGATGGTGCCTCTTGGTACTGTCTAATATGTGATCCCTCCCCCTTGGTGCCACTTCAACGGGAATGTGCTGAAGTAATTTCTCCTGCTTCTTTTAAATATAATTAAGGTTTTTGATCGCGTCAAAGCTTTGGCCGAGCAAGCTCGTAAAAGATCCGAAATGAAACGGAATCGGCCCTTCGTTCAAGCTCCTTCAAAGACTACACGTAAGCTTTCTCCTTTTTAATTTCATATTTTGGTGATTTTGGAATGTCTTTGTGTACATATTCAAATTGTGTAAATTACGAATGAACGCGTTAACTTTTAAGTGATACCAACAACTCAGGATCCCGGTTCTAAACCAAATAACCAAAATCCCCCATATATCGCAACTGTTATAAATATGGAATTTCCCGAACCCCGAGTGACTGTTTCAACCAAAGGCCAAACAGCTCCAGTAACGTGCAATTCTGTTGACTTTTATCTCAAAAATGCATCTATTGCCGGTATTCTCGATCAGATCTCTACGATCACTCCGGACAACTTCACAGAAGTTATTCGCTCTATTCGATTTTGCATGGAAACTTTCTCTAATGACATTAGAAGAGCTGAGACAAGCTTTACGAAGGCAACAAATCGAGAGGAAATCCAGACAACTGTTAAGACATTTCAGTCAATTTTCCGATATCACTTGCTCAGTCGATTCGCTAATGTAGTCTTGCGAGTTAATGAAGAGATTGCTAAAAGATCTGACTCTGTCAAATTCACTTCAACTCTTTCCGAAACTATTGATCTCACGGACGATTTAGAGACGGCTAATGGAAATCCTTCTCAGATTTCGTCATCTAATTCCTCTTCGAGACGAAAGATGTCTGGTTTGGCAGCAAGTAGGTCAGCTTCTTCTTTATCTCAAGTAAAACGGCGGAAAACTCTCCAAGTTTCAGCTGCGAACAATGAAGCTGAGAAGTTGACATCAGTTGCTGTGGTTGCGCCCAAATCAGTTAATGCAAGCGAAGCTGGCGTTCCTTCGCCAAATGCAACATCAAGTCTCTGAGATCCTTCAAAGAATACTCAGTGTGCCAATTTGTAAAATGCGTGTTTGTCTTCCGGTTGTAGGAGATTGGTGTTCGGTTTCCTGCCTGCCTAACTAGATATACTTGTAAGTTAGTACTTATGCGCTTTTAACTTGCTTTACTAAACTACCTATGACCACTGTTTCTTCCCTTTAGTTATATTAAAAACACCTCGTTTTAGACGCTTTGTGAATCTGATGACTTTGCGTGGGGATATTTTTGCATTTTTTTTAATCAGCTCGTGGGTTGTACAAAGACATGTCTAACTTCAAATGTATTATGCTCCTCTCCCCGGTCCAGTATGCGTACATACCGCTTTTATATATACCCGTGTTATTAATATTTTCCATTAACAATACAATACAACTATGAAGAAGGAAACTGTGTTTATCTTTTTTATTGCGGTTTGATTGACTTAATATTATCGTCACATCGATTGTGAACTTCCTTGCTTTCCTTCCCTCATGTTTTAAGAATATGCCTTTTCGATTGAAACGTCCACGCAATTCAGATGATGGAAGCACTTCTGTTAGTAATTCAAATTCAACGTCTACCAAAAGACGGAAGACGTGAGTAACTATTTACCTTCAATATTAAAATATAATCTTTGGAATTATTGTTTGTCCCATATGTATATATATAATGTCTATTACTTAAGCCCAATTTGATCGTCTTTATCAACTTCTTTGCGTTATAATACTTACTCCTTGGTTGGTCTAATCCATTTTAAGCTGAGTCATTTCCCTCGTTTTCTAGCATTCGTTCAATCTTAGCTATAATTGAAATTTACTACTGACATTTTAACGTTTATTCTGTACTTTGTATCAGAAGTTTCTCTTTTTTGTCGTCCCATTTTGATTTTTATCCATTATTTATTTTATAATGGCGAGCTTAGATGACTCATGTCTGAGTTGTAGTAGTTATTAGATGACGATGTTTTTGTGGTTGCTCGTCCGATGAACAAAGGACGCAAAACCAGTCAACTCCACTTAGTGAATTGTAATTTCTTTTTTTTCATAACCTCATTTCCATCCACGCTGTGTAGTGATTGATAATTTAAATTTGTATAATTGCTGGTGATGTTGTGGTTTATGCCCATTTTTGAAGTTGAAGTGGAAGTTTTTATAAACAGAGTCATGGCCACTTCAGGTCTTATTCTTGAATTGGCTTAATTTCGCACATTATCTGCTCTTCTCTTTTTAGGTCGGTAAGTTCGAGACAGAGTGAAAACTCAACAAGGTCGTGGTCTGTAGCTCGGACTCTTAGGTCTCGAAGGAATGTCAGCGATAAGGAATCTATTACCATTTCTTCCGATTCTGATAGCCAAGTTTCTCTTCATTATAATGAAGAAGGGCAAGAACCGACGAAAGGGACAGATGACACAGTGATAATTTATGAACATGAGGAGGAGGAACCCATTATTAATCAGGATGATGTAGTTACTGTACTTTCTGATAGTCCTATTATTAACTCCGCCGATGGACACCAATCTCCCTCTGGACTCCCTCAAGATTCTGTCGATTTCACTGTTCTATCTACATCTGGGGAACCAGTCAAGAAGCAAAAGGGAGGTAAAATGGAGAGAGTCATTTATGAGCGAACTCTTTCTTCAAACTCGGATGATGAATCATTGCCAAAAGCAGGCGAAAAGCTTGTCATTCCGGCAGCTAAACGCCAAACATCTAAATCTGTTGCCAATGCACCGAGCAGTAGCAGTAGACGTCAAAGAATTTTTTACTCTGATGACGAAGTTGAAATGAAGGAAGAAAATGATGAAGCCGAGGGAGATGATGCTGACACTAAGGGTAGCAGTGACACGAAACTAAAGCCAAATGTGAAGGCGCGAGATAATGGCGTGTCAACGAAACGTCGTTTACGTCGCAGGCTTAAGCGGTCATCAAGATTCTCTTCGGCGAGTAATAGCTCTAGAAGCTCCTCATCTAGCTCTAGTGATCTCGAAATTAGTGTTCCTAAAGCTGAAGGTAGCCCATTTAGGAAAAATGGTCTAAAGGAGGAAGTTAAGAAGGCTGCTGTCCAAGCGGAAAAGTCTAAAAAATCTGGCTCTTTCGATGGAGAGGAAGGCTGCGATGAAGAAGACGATGCCGATGGAAAGAGGGGAAGAAGGAAGATTAGAAAAATTCTCAAGGATAAGAAGCTCTCCTCTGAGACCAAGAATGCTGAAGCATTGGAAAAAGAGAGACGAAAACGTCTTGAAGAGAGGCAAAAGTTGGTATGCAAATTAATTTTTCTATCTTCATTTACCTTTATATGATCGCCATATATACTTGTTTATAATGCCTAGGTCAATTGGAAAAATATTAAAATACTAGAAGCAAAATGTAGAATCCGGGTAGACTAGCTTTACTATGCTCAGGAGTGTGGGAAACATTCACTTGACAATTTAACTACTCAAAACTTTTTTATCATTTTATCTTACTTGACAAATCATTCGTATCTAGCATTAAGCATATCTCCAAACTAAGTTGACCGGTGGAGTTGTAAACCTCGTGGACATTTTATACATCAAATTGTGTTTGATTAACTTAACTACTGCAAAATGGGCAATAGGTGGATGAAATATGCATATGAAGAGTATGTTGATATGGCCATTCTCAGTGGGTCTTTATCAGACTAGTTGGTTGGTGTTATTCTGTCTAACTACAACACAAAATTTATAAGTGGGATAGTATTTAAATTTTAAAGTAGGCATTTTTTCCACCTTGCAGTACAACAGTGTGTTGGAGGACCCTACTGAGGGATCAAGTACTAAAAATGCTCGGCTGGTTTTGGATTTCAAGAAGGACACTGAGGAGGCTGTTGTCGAAGTCCACCCTGAACTTGTCAAGCATTTGAAGCCCCATCAAATACAAGGTACGCTTTAATGAACAAAAAGTGACTTGATTTAACTTTTCGGCATAATGTTGCAAATAATACTTGTGAATACTATATTACCTTATGGGAATGTTGGTGGGCGTAAATTTACTTCACCGATCGATTTTTCGCATAAATTAACTTATAGATGTCAATTCGCTTTTTCAGTAAATTCATGAGAAATGTAAACTCGAAATCTACGTTGCTTATAAGGTATTATTACCTTAACTCCCAAATAAATTAATTGCAGGCGGCAGCTGAAATAGGTCATTATAAAGCACCACGAATGATTGAGCCAAGGAGGGGGGGGGGGGGGGGGCTGGGGGGGAGTGGATCTTAAAGGTTCTGAAAACAATGCCTACATCAAAGAGTTCTTCTAAATTCGACGATTTTTGCATTGAGTTGTGCATTATGTACTTCAATGTGTAGTTTTCGTTACGAAATTCGGATTTTATGATTTATCACTTGAACTAAAGCAAACTATTGTCTAATGTTTTCTGTCGTGATTGTCAGTCTTGACGCTCCAGTTTTGTTTATGAAGGTAACTGGTCCTACGTGACAGCAGCTTACTAACCTCACATGGAAGATGTGATCAGTAAAAAGCTCCCTAAGTTAATGTTTTATGAATCACACAAAATATGTGGACAATTAGTATTCTTCATAGTTTACTGATTAGGTCTCTTAACTCCTAAGAATCTTTTTATTTTTGTGAGTACTAAACTCCACAAGCTATTGATGAAATGGCTAATAATGTATTAAAGTTCTCTAAAATGTGTGGGTAACTCGAATTGCGATCTAGTCACCAATGGTCTGATTTAGCGAGTAGCATCGCTGTCTGAAGTCACTTTTTCTATCCCCACAGTCCTTTCCAACGCTTTCTGGACACCTTAAATCAATAACTCGGTTATATTTGCTTTGCTCAAAGCTTCTAATGCACAACCCTATGTGGTTATTTTATTACTCCATTTTATTAACGAGTTTCATCTCCCAAAGAAGTAAAGTTGTGTCTTAGCAACAGGAAGCGGTCATGTAGTGCATAATTAGGGCACTTTTTTCATTTACCCCAGCATCTAACAGTTTTATTTGCTGTGTGCTCTATTCGACTGACTGAGAAAAATAATTGGACTAATTTCTTCACTGTTGTTAATCGTATTTGAAGTTATTTTTTGTCTAGTTTTGCTTTTGAAGAGGAACTTGTAGGCGTTTGCTTTCTTTATAGCCGTTCGCTTCCTCTACGATAACATAATCGAGTCACTGGATGAGCACAAGGAGAACAGAAATCGTTTGAATGGAGCCATTCTGGCCCATTGCATGGGTCTAGGCAAGACCCTCTCAACAATCACTTTTATTCACACCCTCTTGACTCACAAAGATGTTGGCTTGGGAATTAAAACCTGTCTCATTATCTGTCCTGTCAACACTCTTCTCAACTGGCTTCGAGAATGGCAACACTGGATGCCTGAAGATGCTGACGTTAATGTGTTCGAACTGGCTACTGCAAACGCAAGTAACTTCCGTGCGGAAATCATACGTCGTTGGCAGAATGAGGTTGGTCTTGAAGTCCAGGATTTAATATTTATTTATGCTTTTTTTCTAACAAGTTTTTTTTTGACCTCATTCAAGGGAGGTGTCATGTTAATGGGTTATGATATGTATCGCAATCTGACTACTTCTCTCCTGAAGAAAACCCGAAAACTGTCGCTGAAAAAGTTAATTCTTTCAGCTCTCACTGACCCCGGTCCGGATATTGTGGTGTGCGATGAAGGTCATTTGTTAAAGAATTCCAAAACCGGCGTCACAAAAGCTATTAACAGTCTCAAGACCCCGAAGCGAATTATTCTTACTGGTACGCCGTTGCAGAACAATCTATCCGAATGTAAGGAAAGCTATATCTAAGATTCTATTTGCTTAGTTACACTGTAGTTCCCTCACATGCTTTACATTTGCATAATTTCATTTACTTCCTTTGCTCAAGTAACTGGGTTACTCTCCCGTTTTGTTCGATACTTAATTCATCCAAGGTTAAATTACAATTTTAACCATTAGGACTTATTTACTGTGGTTAAAAGTGCTGAGAAGGTTATCAATAATGTTCTACTTCATTTGAGCTCAGCATCGGTTTCTTTGTAGCAAGGTATTCAGCACACTTTTAGATCCTTTGTTGCCAGTTCTATAATCGAATAATCAGTGGTTTGAGTAGGGAGGTTGGTCGTGTTGTTACCTCTCGTCTAATGCTTGAAAATTTAAATTCATAGATTGGACAATGGTGAATTTTGTAAAGCCCAATCTTCTCGGCTCTGCTAAGGAATTCGCGAACAGATTCGTGAATCCGATTAAGAATGGTCAACATTCTAATTCAACTCAACGTGATGTCCAGCTGATGAAGAAGCGAGCTCACGTCCTATTCAAAACTCTTGACGGTTGCGTACAGCGACGAGACTACAGTTGTCTAACAAAGTATCTTCCTCCCCGTTTGGAGTATGTGCTAAAAATCCGACTCTGTGATGTCCAGTGTGAACTCTATCGAGCCTTCTTACAGACTCGAGCTGATAGGGGCCTGACGACTGGCGATGATCAGAAAAGTACGCTCTTCAGTGATCAGCAAACTCTTTATCGAATTTGGACACATCCATTCACCCTCAAAATGCATGAAACACGGGAAGCTAGAAGAGTAAGCGATTGTTGCAATTCGGATATTTGCGTAACTTATTTTAGCAGGCAGTGGAACATAGTCCCTTTTAGGTAGTAACTGTACTTCTGGTTGTAACCTATTGCATCAACAAACAAATATCCAGAAGATCCCACCGAGAGACCGTCAGTATCGGCTAACCTGTTGTGCCAATTAAAACCGATTAGATAAATGAACTTGTCACTTTTGAAGATGTGTTCAAGTCCAGTAGTGCCTGAAAGCATTTTATCAGTCCAGATATTGCATTAATAATTTCTTATTGCCTCTTTCATAGAATAAATTTGCAGATCTAGACCAATTTACACTGTAACACAACGGCTTCAGATTTTTATTCCCTTCTAGAGGGGGGGGGGGAGCACTTCCTTGAAGGCTAACCACGCTTTTTTTCTAATTCCAAGGTTATTTGCTCTTTGTTAAGTTCACATTAGCCCGCAATTGGCATTTGGTCGGTTGTTTTTTTAAGGAAATGTAAGATAAGTTTGATTAATATAAAGGGATTTGTAGCCTCTTTCTAACTCAAGATGTGTATTGGAAATGCTTTCCTAACTAGTTTTGGGAATTATTATTTACGATTTGTAGTTCTTAATTTGCGAAGTTGCAAGTGTCCATGAAATCTCTTTCTCTTTAAGAGTATTGCTGGGTATTGTTTATTTTGCAGCTTTTTTGTGCTACAAATTTGTGTCCTTGTACTTCTCGAAATTGATACGTCTTAATTCATATCCTTAAGCTCACTTTATTCCTAAACTAACTGATAAATTATGATTATAATCCGTGGGGTTCTTTACTCAACCGTGATCCAAGAAAGCGAGATTTTTGTTTTCAAAATTCGTCCAATGAAGATTTTTGTCCAATTATAAGGTTAATCGTGCAATACGGCTATAGAAGCGTGTCTCTTGCACACTGAGGTCTTGGCACAGGTTTGCCAATCAAGTGTGGACGCGTTATGCGCCTAAAAAATGACAAAGTCATTTGGTGAGTAAGCGGCAGCTGGCTTTTTCGGAGAAAATTAAGATTGCAAACGTGAATAAGACGGGACGCAAATAAAGGCAAACTTGTTCCTAATTATTTTTCTTCTGGAGTACTCTCAACCATGCCTCGTGGATATTTTTGGGATGGATGATTATTTAAAATTCTAGTGCTTCAATAATTATATTCATTTCGTTAATACTTTTTATTGCCTTTATCGATTACGCCGGTGCAACACAATAGTTGTTCATGCTCCCATGTTTCTTTTGTCATCTTGTCTTTTGCCTCTCAATAAGACATTGTTTCTACTGTATGACTCATATTTGGCAGAGTTTGAACTGATAAAATCTTTGTATTCTGTCTATGCGTTTAAGATAGCCTCCTCTGTTATGGTTCTGTTAAAACTATGTAAAACGAACCCCATCGATCACAGTCCTATTTGCAGACACTTCTGAGTCAGCGAGGCTTTTTTTTGCAAGACACAGCTCAGCTTTATCTGGAAATTAGCATTTAAATAGCCTTGACGTCACATCATAATTTTGGATAATTTAGCCCCCTTAGAGCACTTTTATCTGTTGTAATTTCTTGCCTCTTAAAATGTTTCCAATTTCAACTTGTTTGTTGATGCAATTGCATTGGCGGTGACTCATTGCACCCACAATTATTACTTTCATCAAGGATACCACGCACACACACACACACCCTAAAGTTCTTACCTTGTCTGTCACTTGTTTCTCCTAAAATTAAGCTTTCCTATTTTCCGTAAGCTCTTTAACTTGGCACATACATCATCAAATAAAGAACGCTAACGCTTTTTCCTCTGAGTTGAGCTGTTCATTATCTTCTCTATCATTTTGTCTACTGATTAGGAGCAGTTCTTTAGCCTTCCTCCCCTTTAGATACTCATCGTCAGACCCGGATTCTTTTAGAGTTAGACAAGCGTGATAAAAGTACTATACCAATAGTGTACTAACTTAATTGCTGTATAAAATTTGGCTTGGGTAGCACTAAATGCCATTAACAGATTTGCCATTAGAGTCTAACCCAAATTACAGATTTGCCTCGATATAAGTCTTTCTCAAATTAGAAGACCGAGAGTTAGGCAAAATTACGGGTTCCTTGGTCACCAGCGAGAAATGAAGGAATTAGATATTCGATCGTGGAAATATTCGTCAGAATAGTCAGAATTAATTTCTCAATGTTTTCTTTCTAAATTTTAAGGCTTTCCTGGAAGATTCTACTTCAGAAGATGAAGAACTTACTGACGAAAATGAAGAGGAGGGTGGTTCCAGTGGTTCTGACTCAGATTCCGATTCGGAGTCTTCCGAATCTGCTGCTTCTACACCCGCCGAGGTTCCCACCGAATCCTCACGTTCAACTCGAGCGACAAGACGCCAATTGCGTGGTAGTGCTAGTGCTATGGAACTTTCTGGTGCTAATGGAGGCTTGATCACTGGTGATGGTAGTTACTCAGCTTCTTCAGGGACAGTTCATATAGATGGAACTGGCGATAGAGCTAACGGTGGCCTATATGGTGATAGATTCACAGAGGAAGATATTCTCAAACCATGGTGGCGTCCCCTCTACAAGAATGACTATGACTTACGTATTGATGTTGGTGCGAAATTGAGTGCCCTCTTTTTTATCCTCAAAAAATGCTCCGAGATTGGTGACAAGGTGCTTGTTTTCTCACAAAGTCTCTTCTCTCTTGATCTCATTGAATGGTTCCTTGCTGCTATTGATCGACAATGGTGCATGTCGCAGGTAAGAATCCATTGATTGCTACATTCCATTTCGAAGGATAGTTCTGATACTGATTGGGAACTGGTAGTTGGATTTACTTAAGTTTCTTCTCAATATGCGCATCAGCGCCAAAAGTAAGGATCAATTTAATCAGGTTTTAACGGTAATGATGCTTAAAATTTCTCCATTTCGCATCAGTTTAAGTAACTTGGGGCATCTTTTTTACGGGCCAGAGAGAGATGATTGGGTTTCTGGTTTTTATTGTGTTGTAGATGGTTTAACTCGTTTCACAGTTGAAACCAGAAAGTTATTAATGGAACAAATTCGCTCATACTTAACACAAACTAATTGATTAAACATGGACACGATAGGTCATGTGCTGCCTACAAGTGCAATAAATTAGAGAGTTCAAAAGAAAATTGCACTTGGCAAATTAAGTGGAGTAAGAGTCACTTGCGAGAGTTGAGACCGCCCTAAGGGGGTGGGAGAATTGAAGACCCTCTTCAGGTAGCGCCCAAGTGATGCAGCAATGATATAACATTAGAATAAAACGAGCCTTCGTATTGTCAGTGTGTCGGACCACTCACACAAGTAGAACGGTAAGAATATAGCTGGAAATGCACTTCAAGTAGGGAGGCCCTGGGTGAATCGATGTGGTCATGGAAAGGTTGACCGCCTGAGAGTAGTTGGGATTTGGGGTTTTAGCTTAAACACCCATTGACAGCGCATTTTGGCTAACTTTGCGTATCCAAAATGACTCTTCGGAGAATATATACAGAGCTTTGTGAGGTTAGGTCTTAGTCTGCAATTCGTTGCTGATCACTTTTAATTAGCGGCACGGTTCTCTTCATAACTGTAGTATTTGTGATTTTGATGTAAGGACGAATGTAATTTTATACCTGTGGGTTTTTTAGTCTTTTTTTTCTATAATAATTCTTAATAGTGGGTTTAATGTCATTAGCTAAAATGTGAACATGCTTGTATGTATCGGTCATTTTCATTAGCAGCGATATTTTTGTTTTGACGCATTTTTTTCAGTATTGCACATTTTGTGTTTTAGGGTCTAGAAGTTGATACAAATTCGAAGCAGTCCCAAGAGTTGGATCTTTTGTTCAGTTCGGAAACATTTGAGATGCCCTCTCTGGTTCAGTACTTCTCTGACATGGAAAGAAACACTTGGCGTCGTGGTCATGATTACGAGCGAATCGATGGAAGCCTTTCAGCGGTTCAACGAAACACTCTTCAAACTCGATTTAACAGTCCTGGTCAACGGTTTCGTCTCTTAATTATTTCAACCAAGGCCGGAGGGTTGGGTGTGAATTTAACGGCGGCGAATCGTCTCATTATATTTGATGTCTCTTGGAACCCCAGCCATGACATTCAATCTATCTTCAGGAGCTATCGATTCGGTCAAACAAAACCGGTCTACATCTATCGTATGGTGGCTCAGGGCACTATGGAGGAAAAGATATATGATCGACAAGTAAGTTGCTTGCCTTGCAGACCCTTTCTACCTATTTGTCCCCCCCCCCCTCCCCTCTGTGTTTGGAATTTCGGGAATATTTATACCTGGCGCTACTTGAATTTAGGAGCTTAAAAGTAAGCCCTGGGGAATGATGTCTTCCATGTTATTCGTTCGTTCGTGTTCACGAAGCGCGTTACTATTTGAAGCTGGCATTGTCAAAATTTCTCATTAATGAGGAGTTAGATTTGTAGCACCAAAATTGTCATCGCCTAATAACAACTCTCAAGCTGTCAGAAGCGGAGCTCCCCCCCCCCCTTGGTAAGGCGGCTGTTGGCCAGCTCAGCTATCATTTGTAGAAATCGCTTCTCTAGGCTTTGATCTTCAACAACAAATTAACATGAATCTCTAAGATTCTAACAAAGAGAGGTGGTTTCTTCTGTGCCTTTTATAGATTTACGAAGGAGATTAACTGCTATTCTATTTAAAGAAGTGTCTGATTTGCTTAAGATTATTTTATACATTCGCATGTTTAATTACCTCCCAAGAACAATAAATTTCACTCTTTACTTTTTTACTTTATCTATTTGCTCGAGCTGCGTACAACCTAGCTTAAACACGGATGGTTTTGAATAAGGGATTCGCCTATAGGCATTGTTTACACGGCCATGTATTCGTCTTGAGTAAATTACCACCATCAGATACTCGCTTTAGTACTAACTGCCTACCGTTAAGTCCTAGTGCGATAGGCTCTGTGCTAGTTTCGTAGAGGTTAGTGTGCTTGTTTCCCCTATCAAACGTCGTTTCATTAACGGACACTTTGTGCGCAGTGAATTGGTTATAAAAGAAGTGTGATAAACTTCGATGCTTTTCGTCTGCAAGTCGTTTTATTGATTTGGGATTTAAAAAAGATCGATACGCTTCTAATGTGTCTGTTGTCACGACGTCGTTCTTTATCGGAGCGCATGTGGTGTGTATGACCAACTTAACTAGCCAATTCGATTAGACAAGGATCTTTTCATATCGCTTCTCTATACCAGTTTCTAAAATTGTGTTGCCTTTCCATTACAAAATTACGACGTTTCCTTCAATATAGTTACTATTACGAAATTTTTGCTCTTGTTTTTTCGTTCTCGTGCAAACGAGGAGCTTGTTCTCGAGCCACCTCCAATTCTGACATGCTATAGTGTGATTTATTTTCCCCGAAGTAAAAAGCGTCCTTCTCTTGTCGTGTTGATTTTCTCCCTTTCCCGTTAATCTTATCTTCATTTTTCTTTCTTTAGGTGACGAAACAATCTCTAGCCCTCCGCGTCATAGACGAACAGCAAGTTGAGCGACACTTTAAAGAAGAAGACCTCCGTGAACTCTACACTTTTGAGCCAGAACTGTGGGATGCTGAGTTGGCAGCCACGCGTCCTCCTCCCTCTTACCCTAAAGATCGTCTTCTGGCCGACCTAATCTCTGAACAGCCTCACCTCGTAGTGAGTTATCACAATCATGACTCACTGTTGGAGAATCGTATAGACGAAGGTCTCTCTGAAGCGGAGCGCGCTGAAGCGTGGCGGGAGTACGAGGAAGAGAAACGTGTTGGACGTCCTATGACAGAGTTCCAACGCCTCTTACTCAATAACCCTCAGGCAGCTTTGGCTCACAGACAGCAAATTGAGGAGGAACAAAGGAGAATGGCTACTATGCATTATAATGCTGGTGGCAGAGGAACTAGGCTTCCTTATGCTTCTATTAACCCATCACCACAGGGTATTGATTCGATGTTTACCACGTTGCCGGCAGGTGCTGTCAACCATGCACAAAGGCCGCCCATGTTTCAACACCAACGAGGTTGGTATTGTACTGTATTTGTCTCCATCCCGCTTATTTGGTATTTTACCCCTCGTCAAAATTTTTTATTAGGATATTAATCACTTTTCTAGTCTTCGTGTCCGGCTCCTATCAGCGCACATTCACACTGGTTGAGACGTCTGGTTGAATCAGATACTACTCATTGCTAAATGGATGACTAGTTGCTAATTTCCCGGTCAGAGGTTACAGAAAGAAATGGAAGCACAGTCCTTGACTTATTCATTTGCGTAGTCAATGGTTCCGATTTCTATACTCTTTTATTGTGACGTGGTTAAGTTCGCATGTCTCACTGTTTAGCTTCATGATAATACTTGTTTTTCCCCAATAATTGTTCCAAGACGCTTTCCTTTATTTGCCTGGAAGTTTATTAAGCAGATTAGAATGTATGTTTGTAACTTAACGATCAATAAGGAAGTATATGCCATCAACGAATCACTGTTCTCCGACTCAGATATCACTCTCGATTGTTATAAAATACACAAGTTTTGAATTTGAAATCATTGTGTCGGGGATTACCACGAGAAATTGGCTTGCTTTTTGTATTCTAAAAGGCTGCTAATTTGTTACAAATTTAGAAGTTTTCCGCCCCATTGAACCTAGAATGAGTTTTGTTCAACCTCAAATCCCTCAAAAACGAACCAATCCTCTGGAATCAACACCACGAGATTCAAATACCCGAAGTGCGTTTTTCACTCATTTCACGTTCATTCTAACCACTCAACGTCTTATTTTGTCTTCTATGTTCCCCTTTGCTTTGGTTTTAATGCATTATGGTGTTTGTCGGACTAACCCAAAATGACCCCACTCTTTTTGGGCTTTCACACTCAACGTTTAATGCGTTAATGGCTATTCCTTTCTTAATGACTATCTTTATTTATCTTAGATGCCCTGTCAGAGTCCTACAATGCGGTGCAGAATATGCTCCTGAGTCGTTTCCCCATGTTAGCTCGTGCCCCTGGCGCTCTGCATGATATGTCCGTGAGATTATTTTTAGACAATGTGGCGAATACAATCGCCGCTCAAAACACTCAGTCTGGCCTGGCTCATCAGCCACAGCAACCAAATTTTGCATCGCTGGTGGCACAACCTCATCAACCTGTCCCCCCACACTTCCCAACTTCCCTGCCTCAACCCAATTTCCCTAATTGGAACCCAGCCGCTGCCGCTGTCAGAAGAGACGTTATTGGCACCAATGACGTCAACCGGCACCCACCTCCCGTGGTTGTCGATGTGGACAATGAATCTCCAGTCGAAGATGCTTAGTCATTTTTTACGCCCCTCCCCCATGTACAGATGCTTATTCGATAACGCCGTCTTCCCTCCACATGTACAGCATTGACCCATTAATCTAATTTTAAACGCCCTGCTTCCCTCCACCCTCGGCGTAAATTGCTTTGTATGCCAACTGTATACCTAACGCTTCTCTTACGCTGTCTTTTCAGTCTCTTCATTCAACTTAGATTGTGCCATCAACTAATGTTGACTACATATATACAATACACATTGATAATCTCTTCAAACTTGGTATTTTGTTCTCTTTTAATGCACCTTTCGACCCTGATGGGCGTTGCTATTATTGTGGAAAGAGTATCGATCGTCCATTAGCGCGCGTGTGATAGAGAAACCAATCAGAATTGAGAGCTGGTGAGATAGACAGGTAAGCAAGTCGAAGGTGAAGTTGGTGAGCCAAACAGACGCAGCCAATCACTAAACTCCTCTATCACACCGTCACTGTATGACGCGATTAAGCGCGAACTCCCACGGTGCGCTAAAGGATCAGCGCTGCTACGGTTTAGCGACGGCGCAATTTATAGCAACAATAAAACCAGGGCCTCAATGGAAAATAAAATCGCTCGAGCGTTGAGACTAATTTTCTTATAAGTAGTAGCGGAGCCAAGTAAAAGTAAAATCGAACAACTAGCAAGTCGAATCCATCCAATGAGTACCGGACCTGACGAGTTAGGTTCGAATTCACAAACCAGACACGACCGTTATGCGATCTCAAGTCTGACAACGTAAAAATTGTTCGGAAGCCTATAGAAGAGATGAACATCCGACGGAAGCATAGCAAGCTCCAAACCTCGCCTGGAATATAGGGTAGAAGGGACTAAAATTATGTAGATCCGTTGGCAAATAAATCGAATATACGGAGTGCAAGAACGGTAAGATCCACGAAACAAATGGGTGAGATGGCGCTAAGAGTAACATTCAATAATTATGACAGCAATATATATAAAATGTATGTTAACCAAGGTTTAATTCCACAATAAATTAAAGTTTCAAAAAGGCAATAGTTTCAATAAAAGTGCAAGCAAAAATGGAAACACGTAAATATCAGGCATTAAATAATAGACGGAAAAACACAGTGGAGGGCAAAAATGAAGTTTAATCAATTGCACGATGGCGAAAGAATGTGCAATACACCTAGCACTGTAATTTGCACAAACTTCAGCCATAACGCAAACAGAAATATCCAACACAAACATTCGAATTTAGGAACGCATAAATGTACGATTGGACCACATAAACAAATTCAATCGTGATAATGAGAAAATATTTCTCTTGGCACCTTTAAATTTATTAGGACTTAGTGCGTGTATCTTTATTTTATTAATAAAATTAATGCGTTTGCTTAATATTAAGTCGCAGATTTATAGGCAAAGAAATTTTTAATTTTTGAGTAAAAGCCTCATAACTTAATGCATTGATCACATCTCAAACGAATAAAATATATACCGTTTTAAACACAGGGACTTTATTTTAGAGTTTATATTATTCCTTCAAAGGACTTATTTTTTAGCCGATAAGCACGCTTTTTGTTTATTAACTCAGACAAAAAATATGTTAATATTCGTTTTATAGCTCAATTTGGCAGTACCTCTATTTTCAAGTTTGCAGCCATTTAAAAATTCTTATAAGGGCAAAAAATTTCAAAACTAGATTATTAAATTAGATTTTTATCGATAAGACTCAGTAGAAGCTTTACCGGGGAATAAATTCCATCGTCACTTCAAATTCGGTTAAATTATTTCACAATATGACTGATGAATCGGTAAGTTTTCCCAAATTTAACAGCCTATTCAACCACCCTCATTTGTTGCTAGGACTTTCTTTTTTGCTCAGAAAGTAATTAAAATGAACATTTTTAATAAGATTTGATATTTCAAATTGATCAATACTGCGGGATACGCAGCATGTCTTATTCGCTGTATAATTTTGACATGATTCTCTTTGCGAAAAGATAATTCTAATCATTGAAAAATACCTATTCTGAAGTAATTATATGCTTAATTATTTTTCTGTCATTATCATTGCTAAATTAATATTTATTACGCCATACTCATCATGTTTCACATTAAAATGGAGTTCACTTTTTCGCAATGCAAATCTAGTTATTAAATTCTAATTCCAGAAACCTATGGTTTAGCTTGTAGAATTATTAAGAATTTGGAAACGATTGATGCCGACGTATTTAAATCGGGCCTCACGATCACTTCTAAAATGATTTAGCAGCATTTTCTCCGATTATTTGAATTTCAGGTCTGTTGCCATTTTATTATACTTTCTGAAAGTCGGTATGTGTATCAAAGCGCAAAGCTTGCATTTTGTTTGGAGACGTAATCCATCCATCGCCATTCTTATTCAGAATATGTGCTTTGACAAAATGCTTGTCTAGACATAAGAAATGAAAAAACATCATCACTGATACAGTAGAAATTAGACTTGAAAAAGTTAAATTGTTGAAAACAGGAATATTTATTAACATATTAATGTTGCAATGTGCTTAGATAGATAATCGAATATATACCCTTTCCATCTATTCTTCGAGATTTAATGATTGCATTTGGGACATTAAGATGTTACTCTGATTAAAAAATTTCATAAATAAAACCAGTCGGTATTGACTCACTCTTGACTCGGAATTCAATTCACTTACCGACAGTTGCTTTGTCTACTGCTTACTACATTTGAGTTTCATCTCTTTAAATTTATGTCTTATTGGTTTGTGTTTTTTTATCTTACTCCACCTTTTAGCATTCTTTATCTGTCAGATTATTATTAAGGAAATTGACGTCTTCCTTCTATTCCAACCCCAAATCGAGCGCCCGATAACCGCCTACGACTACTTTACATCTTGTTGTGGTTGATGGGAGGTGGCAATATCTTGGTGATTTTTCTTTTTCTGATATCAACAGCTATAAAATGCAAGAAGAAAAGAATTTGCTTAAAATCTTCAGATGTTTGTTCTAAAATACGGATGTTAATGTTGGTTAGTGAAAAGGAGCAGTTACATTGTGCTGTATTTGTGGACGCGGAAGAGGAAACGTTATCTTAGTAACACACTCACACTCACTCACTCAGACACACACACAATAGGTGTGTCTCTTTACTCATAAAATGGGCGCATGCGTGTTCTCTCGGGTAGCACGCACACACGCATGACATCTCACCACATTCAAAGGTTTAGCAGCAGGGGTAAGAGGAACAATAGCATAGCAGTAGATGCCGTTTACTGGGCGTGTAAGGAAGAGCGGGGGAAAACGAATCTCTTCTGTGAACAAAACGAATGAATGGAGATGGGCGCGAGCGGAATAGGGCAAGTCAATAATGTCCGAAATCAAATCTGGGCGTGCATGCTTGCATGAGCTGCTTTTATTTCAACGTTTCTAAAGAGCAAAGCAAATTCATTACAATGTTACGGACAATCAAATTTTGAAAGAAGAAATTGCAGTTGCTTGACAATGGACCATTGGTATTAGCACTTGCTACCTTATTCAAATTCCAAAACGGAATAAAAATAATAATTAACTAAGCAAATATGATGCCTCTGGGATAGACATGTATTTTAAGCGTAGATTAATGGAACTACAAGTGAGCAGATTTATGCTGTACCAGAATTTACTAATTCCTACAAACTTCATCAATGACTACCTCCATATAATATAAACTCGCAGAGGAATTCCAAAGTTAATAGACATTAAATGATAGATAGATTTACCTCCACGTGGTGCACCCTGGGCAACGTATACTCGTACACCTCCACGTGGTGCACCCTGGGCAACGTATACTCACGATAGACTTACCTCCAGGTGGTGCACCCTGGACAACGTATACTCAAACGGCCCTCCACGTGGTGCACCCTGGGCAACGTATACTCGTACGGTAAAAAAGTCTATAAACCAAAAATTGACTTCAAACTACTATGACCTGACTGAATGCCATATTCGACCCCTTTCACAGTACCCACCTTACCTTTTTCTCTACCTTTGTGTCTGTCTCTTTTAAATCTATGAAACACTCCTCTGTTCCCCCCCCCCCCCCCCAACCTCGACTTTTGTGAAATTGATATTCCTCCCATCCGTGCAACCTGAAGTCAGCTAAATGGCTAATGATACCTACAATAAAGTCTACCATTTGAAAATAATATATCCTCTGCGTTTGAAAAGACTCTACTCGTCGTCGTCATCATCATCATCTCCTTATTCACATTATTTAAAGGCTCACGCACTTCAACAGTATGCACCGTGTGTAGGAAAGCATGTTTCCCTTTCAAAAATAGTTCTTAAACCTGAGGTAGTGTATTGAATTTGAAAACAAAGGCAGCTGATTGAACTTCTGGCTCAGGCAATCTCTTGCCTATTAACGACGGAAGGCACGCGATCAATAGGAGCTGGATATCATGGAAAAGAAAGTTACTCTGTAATCTGAGCGTAAAGTTATGAATGGTGAGTTAGAACCGTGAAATAACTGTTGTTAACGACGTGCTGCACAATCCAAATCAAGACATTTAATGAATTTAAACTCCATAATCATTAACTTCTCAATCTTCTCGCCTTTATTTTGCCAAATTGATCTTCTAATTAATTTCATTTGCTCTCTTACAATGGAAAAGGGCATATTTTTTACTTTGTACTAGGGATGTAATGTTGGATGAAAACATTCTTTAAAAATTAGGAATTCCTAAATGATGAAGGATGAAATCAATTAAAATCAACATAAACACATAATTAAAGCGGTGGGGGGTGTAATGCAAAAAAGAAAAAGACAAAGAGAACGAAGTTTCCAACCAGGCAGGAATTGTCACCAGGACCGATTCGGCAATTGAGAAGTCCAAACCTCTATGCTCACTTGGTAGTTTGAGACGAAGCGGCGTGAATATAATCATTTCAAACAAACTAGGGTTCGCTTTGCTTGCCCGGTTACGGGAAAAATCTCCCATTGGAACATATTGGGAGATAAGGAAATAATTTCCATTTATTGCCCAAAATATTATCATAATTAGAATACCACAGGAATGATTAAACGAGCTGTGCATACTATGCAGCATTTATTAATTATTTACACACAACGATATTGTCCTAAAAATAACTATGAATCACACAATTATAATATTTTTTTACATAAACGGTATATGGGGAACGTATTCATTCATTGCGGGTTTTTCCAAGAGAAATAAACGTAAAGCCAAGCTTAGAAAAGTGATTAGATAGGACCCTTTATTTTCTATTTTTTTCTGTCAATTTACTAGAATATTAAAATTAAGTTTTGGGACTGATTTTATCGATGTTAGTTAATGTCTGACGAAATTCAAGACATAAATTGAATTACTTAAAGATCAACTGTAGGGAATTCGGTGAACAAAATTTGACAAGAAGAGATTGTAGAGCACACAACATCCCCAAAACTGATCGAAAGGACTTCACACGAACTGAAACTGCCTGGAAGGTGCTGCTGGCAGCCGATGGTTTAGCAACTACTGGTTACAGTTGCGTTTATTCAGCCAACCATCAATCAGAAGTCACTATAAAGTGGGATAGCACTAATTGTATTTTAATGGCTAGGTTTTCTGTCAGTGATAGTTAACTCTGTGCTATCGGCATGAATACGATCGCGCATTAAAGCTTTCGAGTAGTTTTTTAGGTGTTGGTCAGAGGAGCTATCATTATTGTTAATAACCGTGTTTAAATAATCATTA
Organism: Rodentolepis nana; assembly: GCA_900617975.1. NCBI lineage: Eukaryota > Metazoa > Platyhelminthes > Cestoda > Cyclophyllidea > Hymenolepididae > Rodentolepis > Rodentolepis nana. Next base: position 3,369 of record UZAE01000086.1, on the reverse strand, counting down.
CCTGCTTTACTTCTACAGCTTTTTGCTGCAAAGGTCTTCCATTTTAATTCCGCCCATGCAGGACAGACCCTTGGGGGGCTTCACGAACTGCTTTAACACACGTGAGGTAGAAAACATACAATGGTAGCGTATTTATAATTTAAGAGAGAATAATTAAGGGAAACAAGGGCAAAAATCACAGAAAACTACTAAGTAGAGGCTAAATAAAGAGTAAAAACGAATAAATAACTTTTGGATGAGCGATGAATCATTCACTTAATGAAATAAAGGCCACACAAAATCTGCGCTGGATCGATAATCGAATGGGGGGAGGGGAGGATGGGGAGTTTCCAAGTCGCTTCAAGCTTAATACTCATTATGATTAAAAGGATTAAATGATTGAGGGATGAACGAGAAATAACTGTAGGAAAGTTAATTGAAACTTAAATAATTATGTCCTTCTGCCTCTACTTAACATTAATCTATTTATATCAAATGGCAGGCGTTTTGATAGCTACCATGAGCCCTTTAGTTAACTTCAAGCTTCACAGAGGGGAAGGAACATCAAAGTGAAAAAAGTTGAGATGGGGGGGGGCGGACAGAAGAGTATTTCAAAGATGTAAAAGAGACAGACACAAAGGTAGAAAAAAGTGTGAGGTGATTAGTGTAGAAGTAGTCGAATATAAAATACAGTGGGGAGATGGTAGTTAGAAATGAGAAGTCAACTTTCGGCTAACAGACTTTTTGCCGTACTTAACATAAAAAGGTTTTAATCTCTAAATCCAATTATTGGTTTAGAGATTTTCTTATAGGGGTCGCTATTTTTAATGCTTGTTTGCACATTTTTCGATCAATATTAAATTTCCGATAAATTCAGAATTTCAGTCCTCTATAAACCATATAGGAGTACTGAAATTGCACCAGAGAAAACGAATTCCTGCTAAAAGTGGGCTGCCCTAATACTATTGACGCTTGTAACAGTAGAAAATTCTTGTACTACCTATCTATTTGAGTAAAATTGCTCCCTTCCTCCATATGTCAGAGGGTAACTTATGCAAATCTCCTTTCCAGCTGCCTATGAAGATAGTGAACTATCAGGCTAGGGTTCGATTATCATTCTACTGCTTAATGAATTTAAATTACTAATCGTTGCCAGTTATTAGTAGCCATGGCAGCGCCAACACTAAGAAGAGCTCGAAGCACGACAAAGCATTTGAATATGGAAAACAGGAAAATGATCCAACTTAATTTAAATTTTGGAAGAAACGAGCTGTTTGTGCTTTGTTTAACAGTGGGATGGGTGCTGAATTCATTTTGGATAACTAATTTAACCCACCAGAATAGCCAAAACTACCAGAATCGACTTAATGCTAGTGTTTGATCCAAAATTGAGCATTGTAAGTTCACTACTATTTTGGACGTTATAACAAATACAGAGATTTCTGTTCTAATCGACAATAATTTGTTAATAGTTATTTTTCTCAATTGGTCTCCTTTGAGGGAAGTAGGGGGAGGGAGGGGGGGGGGAGTTCGGGTAGGCCTCGATAAAGATTCAAGGTGAATCCAAAGTTCAAGTCCACGGTGAGTAAACTTTCGCTGAGAGGTTAATATAACTCATTACAAGTGGTGAGCAAGCATTATTTGACACCTCTTTCTAGTTAATAATACTGAAAGCATAGCGATCTTCAGTTCATCAACATGCGGTGGTTTACGCAACTCTTTACAAGGTGTTTGGGAGTTTCTTCGATTGATTTATACCTCCCCCCCCCCCCCAATGGAGGCTTGGATGTCTACTGATGTTCCTAAGCCATCTAATTCTATTAAAAATTTTACTCTATCTCCTATGTCACTTTCTACTACAACTCCTATTGAAGCGGTCAGAGGTAACATAAATTTACAATTATTAGCGAGAGCTATTGTAGAGGTAACGAATGTCATGCACTCCGTGGAATCATCAGTTCCTATGGTCGTTCAACCACGACTTATTTCTAATTTTCAAAAATTCGGAAGATTAATTACAAATTCATGTTCCTGGATTTTGGATTAGTTAATATTTTAAATACTCTGAACTTATTGACTAGTTGACTAACCTGAATAGTAGAGCTCACCAGAGTTCATTCAGGATAATCTCGTTTCTTCATATCGTATTAATTGCCATGGACAATTATCTCATCGTACCAAACTCACATCTTTGAGATAAATATTATTGCTCCGTTTTCAATGATTTGTACTCGTTTACATACTCCCAAAATCGTGAGAATACAAAAAAGGCCTTAAAAGAGTACAAGTTATGAAGTATTTCCCATGAAAAAACATTCATAAATGAATAGTAATTTCCTGTTGTTTCCCCTCCTTTTGGCAAAATATGTAAAATTAAATATACCTGTCAATCAAGTCCATATTTGCATTCATTAAAACAACGAGTGAAATTGTCCACTAATTTATTTATCCTTTTTCTTAGCACTAAGATTATTTTCTTCGATTCACCGCACTGAGTTCGTTTTTTGCTTCACAACTTGGACATGTCAAACAGTCACACTTCGAGTTGTCACGTTGACTGTTGAGCTTGAGTGGAGTGAAACACTGCATGCTTAAGAAAAATGATTTGAGAGAGAGAAATCGCGCTTTGTTATAACAGTACAACCATCAGTACTCTTGAATTAAATTAATTAATAACAAATGTGTAAGTAAAGTTCCGAATTTCGTAAAAGACCCACCTATAATTTTGTTGCATTTACACTAAAGTGTATAAAATGTGAATATCTAATGGGAAAATAATAATTCAATTGTTAAGATATAACATGAATTACTTTATCCAACATGGGGAGTGTGATAGACTTACCTCCATGTGGTGCACCCTGGGCAACATATACTCATACGGCAAAAAAGTCTATTAACTGGCAGTTGACTTCTCACTTCAAACTACCATCACCCCACTGTGTATCACATTCGACTACTTTCACAGTACTCACCTCACCTTTTTCTACCTTCGTCTTTGAAACACTCTTCTGTTCCCCCCCCCTTTCGAATTCTTTTCACTTTGATGTTCCTTCCCTCGGTGAAGCCTGGAGTCAACTAAAGGGCTAATGATGACCATCAAAATGCCCACCATTTGATATAAACTTTAACTGTACCAATGGTGCAGCGTTCAGCGTCCATTAATGACAAATCAGAGGTCACAGGAACAACGCTCCAGTAGACGGAGTGACTAATTATAATGATAATATCCAGCGAGGTCACATGGTGCTGTTTCCTTACACCGATAAGTATTTAGAAGAACTTTTCGCAGTGGAAATTATAAATCACCAATCAGTAGCTTACATAATGCCCCACTTCTACTCCTTGGAGGAAACCCTTCTCTCTGTATATCAATGCACTTTAACACTTTTC
>UZAE01000085.1:0-40607 GCA_900617975.1 Rodentolepis nana | reverse complement strand
TTCTGCTACTTTGATGAACCTTCCCTCTGTGAAGCCCGAAGTCAGCTAAATGGCTAATGATAGCTATCAAAACGCCTGCCATTTGAAATAAATAAATAAATATTTTTGTACCTCTTTAAGCACCTACTACTGTGATTGAACCTACCAATGGAGCACTTCAGACATTGGATGGTCTAGCAGTTGATTGGATAGTGGGGAATCTCTACTGGTCCACTGGGGGAAATCGACAAATTTGGGTCTCTCGTCTAGACGGTGCTTGGCCACGTCTTCTTCTCACTCTGGAAGATTTCGATGCTGGCGCTGGTAGTTCAGCCAGCGGAGGTGGTGATAAGGAATCGGCAGATGTCTTGGGGGATCCTTACAGCGATGAGACTCATAAACGGCGACCCACTGCTTTGGCTATTGATCCGATCAATCGTTACCTCTTCTTCAATGTTTGGTCCGGAACGAGAGGGCGAATTGAACGTACTTGGCTTGATGGAACACACAGGTACAGCTCTTTAACTTTTCACTTTATTTTTTAACGTTTATACTCTGTTTTATTTCCTTATCTTTCATGGTGTTCTCATAATAATAAATTAGACAATTTCGATTGAATTCAATTCCCCTATTACCATCCTGCATATAGTTGCTTCATTTTATTAATGTAAGTAGGTAATTTGGGGATTTGAAGGTTAATCCATAATGTGTTTAGAAAAATGTATTAACTTACTATCAATTGATTTACTCCATATATTTACGGATTTTTCATTCGTAGATGATCTCTTCAAGAGTTCATGGGTAGAAATCAGGGTTAAGTTTTTTTTCTTTTTCAGTTATTTTATTTTCTCTGCAAACAGGGTTTGGAAGTTCGATGAAAACGTTTCCTTAATAGAGTTGCTTATTACTCCGTCTTGTGACTAAGTGATTTTGTGGATCTTAAATATGTTGCTTATTACCTTACCCAATGAATTATTCATTTTGGTGTCTTGTTAAATTTGTCAATGAAATCATGCCAAATCTTTCATTTGCCGCTTAGTTGTAAAATATAGAGTAAATGTCCACTGGCATAACGATCACATATGACTATAGTCAGGATTTTCTGCTGTTTTAAGCATAAAAGTGACTTCAGTACCTATGTAGACGGCTGTATTTTGATTATTTACAATACTAAATGCCCCGGTTAACTTGAAACGCTTAGATTGCATTGTTTTCGCTATCATTGGAAGGAAAAATGATTTTATTATTGGCGAGACTGAATCCTCTTGATTAAAAGCCGGTCAATAGGAATTGAACTTTGCAGCCGAGTATTTGCCACAGTCTAGGAGACGAAAAGTGTAAATTGATTTTTGGAGCGTGAAACGCTCAAGTTTAAACACCTTAACTTCATACCACCTTTCCTAAGCCACATCAAATAACCAATGCAACCGCATTTTGATCCAATTTTTAGGGAAGTCATTGTTGACCATAATCACACTGTGTGGCCCAACGGGATAGCCCTAGACTTCGAATCTCGTCATCTCTACTATGTGGACGCCTACTTGGGAGTTATAAGCCGAGTTGACTACAGTGGAGCTAATCCTAAACAAATTGTTTCAGGTCATCTTCAACATCCATTTGGATTTGATCTCCTCGGTAAAAATTTTATGCCCTTTCTCTTTGGTGTTAATTTGGACGCCTTTTAAACAATGTGCTATTTCATTTAGGTGACAATCTCTATTGGAGTGACTGGCAAACCTTATCGATTTCTCAGGTAAACAAACGGACTGGAGAGGATTTACGAGTTCTCAAGACTATTAGTGTTGATGAAGCCCTTATGGGTATTCGGGCTGTCGATCTCTCAGCTAAAAATACATGTACGTATGTGCTGTAAATATTTTCCTCATAATCCATGTGAAAATTGTCTAAGTTTCCTCTCGAGCTCAATTTCGCTTATCGTTTTACTGTTTATCCTATCAGCCAACTCTAATTTTAAACTTTTGCATCAACGTTGTGCTGATAAGTTATACAGCATGAGCCAGCAGTGTAGGTTTCTAACTTCTAATGAGCCCAATCGTCTAAAAGTTAGGAAGAATACGGATAATGCAAGTAGTCTTATCAAGAGCTCGTATGTGTAGGCAATTGAGTAAGGAAAGCGGAGAGCATCGGAGTGAGGTTACAGGATTTCTAATGTCATTTTGTATTTTTCCTTTTTAGATAAAGGAAATATTTGTGGTGACAAGTCGAGGAGTGGGTGCTCCCATCTCTGCTTCATGCTGCCATCTCAGCAGGGGACTGGGCGTTCTTCTAACCTGGCCAATAAACATGATGAGGCAGACGATCTCTACTACTGCGCCTGTCCTCCTGAATACGCACTTGATTCTGATGGGAAGACTTGCATTGTACCCGACTCCATGCTTCTCTACTCGCTCGATGGTACGGGAATTAGGCGCATGAGTCTACCCAAATCTCGTCAAAAACAGTCTCATCGTCCACCGCCTGTTCATCATCCAGGAAACAACAGGTCAGTTTAAGGTGCATGTCCATACATTATATTCAATGAATCTTTAACCCATGGTTTGTAATTTAGACGTCCTTCTGGAACAGCAGGTGGTAAAGGTTATGGTCTGACTAACAATGATGTAGAATTGGCTGCGGCAGAAACATCTGCAATGGCGTCGAATCAGATATTCAATCAGGTCCCTCTTCCCTTCATGCATCGAGTCATTCGCTTTGACGTGCACATATCGGAAGAGCGAATCTATTGGGTGGAGGACTCTGCACCGCAGGTAAGAGCCAAACGAGGAATCTTAAAACACCATGAACTATTTTTGTAAATGGTCTTTATAAATATACTCCCTTCTATGTATTCCATCTCGGCGTCAAACTCATTTAGAACTAGCCTACTTATGAAAATTCGCTATATTATTAAGAAAACCAATTCTTTATGAATCAATAGCAAGTTAAATTCTCTCCTTAAATTAGCTAAATTTTATAGGGCTATGTGGTCGAATCTATCCTATCGAGTGTAGAGATTATTTATATCAAGTGGCGGGCGTTTTGGTAGTTATCATTAGCCTTTTGGTTGACTTCAGGCTTCACAGAGGGGAAGGAACATCAAAATGAAAAAAGTCGAGAGGGGGGAGGAATGGAAGAACGTTTCAAAGACGTAAAAGAGACAAACACAAAGGTAGGAAAAAGGTGAGGTGAGTACTGTGAAAGTAGTCAAATATGGCATATGAAAAAAGGTGAGATGAGTACTATGGAAGTAGTCGAATATGACGTAGAGTGAGGTGATGGTAGTTTGAAGTGAGAAGTCAACTGCCTTAGTCGAATATGACATACAGTGGGGTCAGAGTCAACTGAAGGTAGAAAAAAGGCGAGGTGAGTACTGTGGAAGTGGTGAAATATGACATACAGTGGGGTGATGGTAGTTTGAAGTCAGAGGTATATGACATACAGTGGGGTGATGGTAGTTTGAAGTGAGAAATAGGTAGAAAAAAGGTGAGGTTAGTACTGTGGAAGAAGTCGACAGTAGAGCAAAGGTGAGGTGAGTACTGTGGAAGGGGTCGAATTTGACATACAGTGGGGTGATGGTAGTTTGAAGTGAGAAGTCGAAGAGAAAAGGTAAGATGAGTACTGTTGAAGTGGTCGAATTTACGAATATGGCATAGAGTGGGATGATGGTAGTTTGAAGTCAAGTAGTCGAATTTGACATACAGTGGGGTGATTGTAGTTTGAAGTCATGTCAAATGCCGGTTAATAGACTTTTTTGCCGTATGAGAATGTAGGACATATAGGGGGGTCATGGTAGTTTGAAGTGAGAAGAAAACTGCCGGTTAATAGACTTTTTTGCCGTATGCGGAGAAGTCAACTACCAGTTAATAGACTTTGCCGTTGAAGTCAGAAGTCAACTGCCGGTTAATAGAATTTTTTTGCCGATAGTGAGAAGTCAACTGCCGGTTTATAGACTTTTTTGCCGCTTTGAAGTCAGAAGTCAACTGCCGAATAATAGACTTTTTTAAGAAGTCAACTGCCAGTTAATAGACTTTTTTTGCCGTATGGCCGTATGAGTATACGTTGCCCAGGGTGCACCACGTGGAGGTAAGTCTATTGCACACCCCTAGATTGTAGAGATAAGTAACTTCACTCATTCTCCTGGAGAATAACTCCGAGGTGGTCGAAAAGTCTTTGTATTGTCTATGGAAAATTTTTTCTTCACACTATGATTAACATACACATTTTTATGTCGAAATTGAAGTGCATTTATCGTTCTGAGGAGATAACCAATAAATGACGTTTACAACTAGTCAATTATCGAATTCAATTCTTGGTTCAAACGTTACGAATTACGAAGAGTTTAATGGTTAACAAAAACACAAAAGATTAGCTCTGCACAATTCATTTTGATCTAAAAAAGTATTCGATTTCAATTATAAATGTCCTACGAATATACTAAGATCTTTCTTAAATCAATTTTCTTAAATATTTATTTATTTATATCAAATGGCAGGTTTTATGATAGTTACCATTACCCCTTTAGTTGACTTCAATCTTCACAGAGGAAGAGGAACATCAAATCGAAAAAAGTCGAGAGGGTGGAGGGGAGCACATAAGAGTGTTTTAAAGAATTAAAATGGACAGACATAAAGGTAGAAAAAGGTGAGGTGAGTACTGTGAAGTGGTCGAATATGACATACATTGGGGTCATGATAGCTTTAACTCAGAAGTCAACTGCCGGTTAATAGACTTTTTTGCCGCATGGGTATACGTTGCCCAGGGTGCACCATGTGGAGGTAAGTCTACCGCACACCCCATTTTCCCAAATATCAGGTATTGAAATTCATTCAGCTCTCATTAGGTGTCTCAAATTCACATGAAAAGCTAAATTCCGCTTTTTTTCATTTTTAGTGCATATCGGTAGCATTTCTAAACGGAACGGGAAAAGAGACACTTCTGTGCCTATTCCATGATACTGTCATGGAAGAATTCTCTAATCGAACGGTAGGCAAAGGAATGGGTGAGTCAGACACGTCCCAACCTCCCCCCTCCGGAAATACTCTCCAAGCCCGTGATTCTATCGTCGGATTAGCCTTAGACTGGCTCACGAATGCCCTTTACTTCTGCGTAGACGGTGAACGACCCAGATTAGAAGTGATTGATCTCAAGTACCGAAACTATCTTCCTTCTCTATCTCCCATACATGATAGTTCCGTACTGCCCTTATACTCACCTCCTGTGCCACAGCACCCCTCTCAAAGGGGTTCACGACCTCGAAAAACCCCCACCGCATCACGTAGTCGGGGCAATTGGCATTCTAATCTACGTGTCCGACGGGATATCGTTCCCCCCTGGTTTCTTCCCTTCAAAGGTTCTGACCCTGTTGCAGATGCCTATGATCTCTACACATATGATTTTAACCCAGTTACTGATAGATTGGCCAATAGTGTGGATAATTATCGGCTAGTTTTATTGCACAATCTGTCTTCTCCACGAGATATTGTGGTGCATCCAAAGAAACGGTAAGATTTTCCTATTTCCATTAAATTCAATGTGGCATTTTGGCCATTTTATGTATTGTTGTTGCTTGAGATTAGAGGGTGCTTGTTACTCATCGAATTTAGATTTTATTTATGTTTAGTCGTCGTATTTTGGACAATATTATTTTAACGTATATATATATATATATATATATATATATATGGCTAACTTTCAAAAAAATATACTGAGCTTGATCTTGCGCCAGTGGCGCAGTCGTAACGAGGTCAGTGGCCTTGAGATCTAATTATAATATATTATATTATTATGTTATATTTATCCATTGTGTAAAGTATTTGCACTATCATCATTCCGGAGTGAGCATTTTGCATCACTTTCTTTCAAGGTCTCGGGCCATTGTCCATCGACGCACATCTAGTTAAGCAAGTGATCAACCACTGATTGACACTGGTTAAAAGTGGGGTGGTTCTTAAATTGTCTTTTTACCTAGGTCGAGTTTTGTGAAAATTTCTTCTTTAAAGAGCTTGAATAATTTTATATAAGACTGAATCATCGACAACTAAGGGTGTAAGTTGGAAAGGCAACGTCTTTGCCACTTCTTTTGTTAGAATTGGGCCACTCAATGAGCGTTGAACCATTTCCTTACTTTGTTCTTTATTTTAATTTTGCTACTTTTTTAACAAGCTATTTATTCTGGTTGGATGGAACCCACAATGCACGTTTCAATATATTTTCTGCCGGTCTGGATGGTCGAAATCACCGATTGATTTGGAATGGAGTTGGAATGGTCATGAGTTTGGCCATTGACTATACCGGTACGTTTCCACTGCCCTCATACGCTGAATGCTTTGAATGACTCATTCTTCTAATTGCACACACACTAAACTGCCGTCACTTCCTCGTTAAACGTTAGCGCGCCACATCGATGATCTATTTTTTGAATGAATTATGATTATATGTTTTACCGCTCCTTTCACCTTTCCCTCGTCTATTTATAGCCGATCGTCTTTATTGGATGAATTGGGTGACCAAGTGCATTGAGTCTATAACTCTCAATGGTGAAGACTGGTTCTCGGTTAATCCTCAACTACCGTCAGATCATGGGACTTTGAGAAATTCTGATTATATGTATGATGATAGTTCTCCTCGATCTTCCTCCTCTTCGGATTTCCACCCTTATGCCATTGATGTCTTTCAAGGATCAGTTCTATTCTCGGAGGTTAGTTTGTGCTCATGTTCCTTCTGGAACTGTAGGCTCTTCACTCCTGCAATGCTAAGAAGTCTAATTTTTTTGCTACTATGATCTATGGACCCATTTAGGCTATTTGATGACTTAGGGCAAGTTTGAACTGATGTTTAGGGGTAAAAAAAATCCGTGGATTTATAGCAGTTTTGTACTGAATAATTATCGAGTTGTCAGGAGCAGTGTGCTTCCACCTCGGAAGTTTTCCACCCCGAGACAAAGCATACTATCAGTTCTCCCTGAAGTGGATTTGGTTTTGTGTAAAATCGTAACGTTGATTAGTGGCAGTGTATAGTAACGAGTCGGGTCAAGCGTTTTCTAGGGCATGTGCTTATATCTCGGGGATTAATTGTCCTCAATTTGCGTAGTCCATTTGAGCTGAAAACGATCAGTTAATGGGCCTGTAAATAAAAATGACTTTCAATCTTACACTTATTGACGGGAAGGTAAAGCCTGAGTATATCGATGTATTAAAGGTAATAATATTTTACCACCTCAACAGAATTCGAACAAAATAGTAAGATATGAAGCTGTCATTTTTATTCGCATGTTTTCTGAAAAGAAGTTAATGTATTTTTTTCACGGTTTAAAGGCTCATTGTCCCTCACGACCATAGGTCAACAAGGACGCTTACTGTTCAATTTTTGTCGCTTTTGCATTTCTGACTCCATTGGACTAACTCACCCTACCTTTCTCTAAACATTTTTGTCTGTTTTTTTTTATGTAACAGCATATCTTTTAGGAATAGAATACAGTCTCTTTTATTGATAATGTCTCCGGCCGGAGTTATCATTACTATCTTCTTGTGGAATAATTATGTCCTTTAAACTCAATTTGAGTTTAGTTTCGATAATAGTAAGGCCACATTTACTCTTTCTGCTGGTTTATTAAAATCATTTTGCGCACTATTGTGCACTTTTTTGTATTTTTTCGAAAATTAAATTAAATTTACGTAAAAGCCGAAGGAGTCGTTGAACTGAAACCGACACAATCTTGAGGAATTAGGCGGGTGTAACCCTCATGTTCAAAAGTATATTGATACTCTGTTAGTACAGTCAAGTTTATAGTGCTAAGCTAGACTCATGTCTGTTGCATTTAACCACCATTATGCTAGATTTTGCATTCCTCTAGCTAACTACTCAAAGTGTGTACAGAGTGCAAATTCCAAGTACTCGCAATAAAGGGAATCAATTCAATGTGGCTGCTGATTTGCTTCTTCGTGGTGCAGCCTCACCCTCGGGTCGACAAAACTTCCTTGTCTTGGGTCTTTTTGTTGCTGGATTCGATAGACAAGCTGCAGAACCAGGTCATCGTTGTGCTCCACCCTCGTCCAATCTGGCATTCTATTCCCAGGCTCCAGCATGGAATTATCCCTATAGTCTACAGAATCCTCCGAATCAACCTCATCATCAACAGTCAGGACCAATTTGCCAGGTAAATTTTTTTTTGCATTCATCCGCAACACTCCTTTCATGTAGTCTACATTTTGACATTTTCGCGGTGTTGCTATTACTTTTAGTCACCTTCCTCGATGTAGGAATTTCATTGTTCAACCTAATATTCAGCTTTCGTAATTGCTTTTTTTCGCATAAAATATAGGATGGAGTTCTATTTTCCGATGTTTTTTTTACTATTGGACATAGGGGAGTAGTTGTATTATTTTTAGGCTTAGTAGTTTTTAGCGATAGGTGGCCTATTGCTTAAAATTGATATAAGATCGACAACCCCCTCATTATTGCGTAATTAAAGCTTTTGCTATAGGACAGAGCTGTGTATCTTTAAGTCCTTTTGGCGAATATTTGAGCTTCCCTGCACATATTTAGGCAGACCCTCCCAGTCTTATGTTCATATTGGATGAAGTTTGTTTAGATTATCACTATCTTCCTTTAATAATCATTGATATTTTCGGTAGACTATGCAGGGTAATTGACTAGCACATCGTACCCGCAATCAAAAGCCTAGATAGACTGAAGACCTACTGGTGAACGTCTTAACTCCGTTTCTCGCAACAGTCGATTAAAGAAATCAAACGAGGGACAAAGTCTATTTGACATATTTAACAGTGAGATTTGTTTTAATGAATATATCCATTAGCCATTCTTGTCGAAAGAACTTATTTCTTAACGATGTAGTAGTGGGTTAGTGGTCAATATCATTTGACTGACTATCGTTTCTGGCCTCTTAAATTTCTGGAGATCTTGCGGCATTTTCATATAATAATCTTCTTGAGTACAAGCAGAGCGGTGTTAATCTTTTGTTTCTTCTTTGAAACATTACTCTTATTGACTCAACCGAACTCCATAAACTTCGTCTAACATGTGTATGCACGCACGCACATTTCACTTTGAAACTACCAGGTTTCAACTGGTAAGCACTTCTAAACGAATCTTGAGGCTGATTAATTATCACATTCCATATACCCAATTCTATCCGACCCATTTACGCACGCACGTGTTTGTTTATTCCTATCTATGGCCTCTTTTTCAGACATGTTTGACCGCTTGACCGATCTCTTTGCTTCTTAAAGCCAATAGGCATAATGTAACTGACGTAACGGCTTTTATAATGTTCAGTTGCCACCTGCATTAAGCTTCAATTATTCAGACTTCGGAAAAAATGAAGGCGACTTGAAGCACAAACGACGACCTTTTAATCAAGAAAGTGAAGTTTCCTTTGGGCAATTGGAAATGCTGTAAATGATGAACAGTAGAGTTGCAGTAGTATTCGATTGTCCAGCTTAGCACGGGGTATAGCCTATTCGTTTTGCTCGATTTCTTCAGAAATGTATGCTTAAGCCTCTTAATAACTGTTGCGTGTGTGTGTGTGCGTGCGTGTGTTTGTGTTCGTTTATCTCCCTGTAGGAAATTTTGATCTTTTTGTACTCGAAAGAATGCAAGACCTATCCCTTTGAAGAAACTATGTACTTTACACACAATTTGATCGAGTTAACTGCCTTTTTTATATTCGAAACCAGGCCTTGTGTCTAGGCGCACCCTCACCTCATTCTGTTCTTGGAAGTCGAGGTAACGGTGGCTCTCAACAATCGGTGTTCAGAACACGTGGTGGTATCGGTGGCGGATATCCACCACCGCTCATTGATGATCGATCACCTCGATTTACTTGCGCCTGTCCTACTCAATTCACGTTGGCTTCGGATGGATACAGCTGCCTGGGTTAGTTTATTTATTCCAAAGAAATGTAATTGTCACTCATTTGTTCAATGTCACTAATCGCGCAGGTATAGGAAAAGTATTGTTTTGCACCGTTTTGGGGGTAAAGAGGCAGATTTGTATAATGGGATAAAGTTCATTTGAGCCAACTTAATCAACACAGCGGAGAATAAGATGAAAATGCAGTTAGCCTATCATAAGGTTTGTCAGAGTTCAATTTCGGTTGGGCACTTTTATACTACTACCTCAGTTCCGCTTAACAACGTAAGATCGTTTTGTTGTCTCAACCTTTGAAAGAAACAACAAAAAATTGATTGAAGCGACATGATTGGCTTCTGAAATTAAACAGTCGGCTTATTGATATTGGATGTCGTGGTCAAGAATTTGCTCAGTGCTCCACACATTATTTATCATGAATTTTGTTCTATTTATTAAATAACTGCTGTGCAAACCCAATTCAAAATCAGCCATAAACTAAGACTCGGATACTTTATGTCCTTCTATTCCCCCCTTCCCCACCTCTTATTATTCATTGGACTTACTGTTAATCGATTTTGGTTGCTTACCTACGACAAGAAGTTGGTTTGTTAAAGTAGCTTTATGTAAATGCTCATAAAAATTGGAGCTGACTTTGTGAGCAGACTTAAAATTTGCCAGTTCAAAGTTTGCCTTACTTATTCTTGTTGGCTTTATTGCAAATCGGAGATTTTACTTCTCGCTCTTGATTCGCTATCCAATTCAATCCTAATTTATATGTGGTTCATATTCCTACTTAAATTTGCAAATAACTAGATTGCGAATTGTATGTAAGGTTCCACCTTCCAAGAACGTAAGAACTGAATTCATCAAATTTTCTTATTCAACTTTTCCGTCTATTATCCCACGCGACACCCTCTAGATTATGAACTTATTTTGACATTAGGAGAGGCAGGGAGTAATAAATCATCCCTGACATTTATCGATGCGCTTGCATAAGTGTCTTCCCGCATGCTTACATGCACACACCGGCTCGAGTTAATGACATTCCTGCCTATCCTGCCGCCTGATGTTCACATTTCTCCCACCTTCCCATTTTTAGAACCCCAACAAAGTCTACTGATTATCACTACGGATGGATTAATCACCCGTTACACACCCGACGACCAGCCGACAACCAACCTTCTCTCCCTCTCTCCCCTCACGCTTCCCATCCACGATCAGCTTTCAGCCGATGCCCCTCCTCCAACTTGGCAGCCTGTTGAGCAAGTTTCACCTCCTTATGTCTATGCAGGCGGAAGTGATTCAACGTTCAATGAAGGCGATCCAGATGTTCTAACTGACCCTCTTGTCTTTGCCCGACGATGGATAGCGCGCCATAGAGTTGCTGCTACAGCACTGGAGGAGGTTACAAATGCGGGTCTGTTTTTCCTTCTCCAACCCGTTGGGGGACGGGAGAGAGTGGCATCATCGTCTGCGCCTCTGAATTCACCCCCTCGGACTGGTGGGAGAAACTTTAGACATGCCTCGGAGGGTGGTGGAAGAAATAGTGCTACTAGGGGCAATTCGTTTACGGAAAGAGTTCGCGCTGGGGTGCCTTTTATGCGTCTGGGATTCCTGGAGTTTGCAACAGGAGAAGTTACGCTATGGGAAGGTGGTCCATGTAAGTTGAATTAGCATTTATTTTTAATTTCAGTTTCAGACGATCGATAAGTAATCACCGGAGAATCCTGCCTTATAAACGCTCTCTGTGGATTTCACAATATATCTTCCACTTTTGCGTTGATTTTTGCAATTCTTAAGTATCCTAAGCCGATTAATTCTTTGCTTCATTATACTTCTTTTGAATTTGATTTCAATATCTTATTCGAGACACAGTTATCAGCAAAACTTTCCGAATTATATCGAATAATAGCACTTACTATGTAAATGCGCTTATGGACATTTGGTTTACTGTTCAATTTCTACCATACTTGTTTGTTGTAATTAAGTCTACGTTTGAGTAACATGAAAGGGAAAAAATATGTTTTTTTTGAAAATTATCTCGTAATGATGAATGTTTCGAAATTCTCATTTGTTCCTCAACTTGTTGGCCAGTCAAATTGGTCAATATTTGTGCGAGTTTGTTGGATGTATACCTCGTGCCACACCTTTCTGTGAACATGTCTTTTATCCCTTCCCAGATATACGATTCGCGGTAATTTTTCATCTGGTAATAGAATTACCTTTTGAAATCGAAATTGACAATTCATTGATGATGTTTTAAATGAAAGGTTACTGTCAAGATCTTTCATCACTTATTATTTGTGGTTAGTTGATACGGTTTCAGGACGTTTGATTCAGTCACGGATGGGTGAAAATTAAAACTGGTTGAGACACAATCATTTCGCTTACTGTCGATTTTAATCCACCCTTTGCCCTCCTTATTTTGTAGTGGTTCCATTGCCTGAGAGCGGATGGAATACTTTTATCCCCAGCGGCGGAAGTAGCAACAGTCAACCAAGTTCAACTTCCCAACAGTCCAATGCGATATCCTTCAACCGACCCCGATGGAGTCTCGCATTCGATCCTGTTAATCAGATTGTGTTTTGGAGTGATGCTGTTACTGGTCTACTGGGTGCTGAAAATAGTAGATCCGGTCGAACGATCGGTCTGGTGGCTAATCTCACCGAGGTTATACCTTAACTTTTCGTATATGCACCACTAGCTGCCTAAAAGTGATATAAGATTTCCTTTTATTTAGAACTCCCGTACTGTTCTTGAAATTGTTGTTGAGCCCCGGTCTGGCCAATTATTTCAATTGACTTCCAAGAAACTTGAGTTTGAATCTCAGCCCACAGAATGTCGAATCGAAGCGACCTACTTAGATGGAAGTGATCGCCGAATAGTATACGATGCGTCTAAAACTTCCTCATGCCCACATTCCCTCACATATTCGGCCAAACTCGCCCAACTCTTTTGGGTCGATCCCAGCAAGAAACGAATTTGTACAGTTAGCGTAGCTACTGCTCTTGGAAATGGAGCTTTGCGGCCAGAAACTGTGGTTTTAGATACTTTCCCCATTCCTAAATCCCTCGTTATTTTACCAGAAAGTGGTAGGGGGTCGCCATCATCAAGTGACGTTCTCTGGTTGACCTGGTTGGAGCCCATTAATCACGGTATCAGTTTTGGAGGCCAAAATCATCCTATGAGTCTCCTCTATGTACCATTGGATTCAGTTTTCTCTAACACAGCTCCTATTGCAGCGCATAAGCCCCTTGTTCCACCTCCTGGTCTCAATTCTTTCTTATTGAACAGTGGAAGTCAACTTTTCCTGGTTCCAGTAAGAGGTGGTGGTTTGGGAGATCTTTCCTGGCATCCATGTGCTGGTCCATCGCATGGAGAGTGCTCACAATTCTGTCTACCAAAAGCAACTGCGTCCTCACCTAGTTTGCCTCTTTATCCTGGTCCTCTTACTCCTCATCCACCACTATCATCTCCACAACCCCAGTCACTGTGGAGGACAGTTCGAAAATGTGCCTGTGCTCTCGGTTCCCAGCTCCTTAACACTGGCTCTCAGAGTGATGAGGGTAATGTGTGCAGTCGGATACCCTACTGCTTACCACCTAATATGCTCTGTCGAGTCGGTCTCACAACGAGAGGCAAGAAAGCTCGAGCTGTTAATTACTTCCTTCTGGGCGAACCATTTCCTCAAAAAGGAGCTTGTATTCCAGCCCACAAAGTCTGTGATGGTGTGGCTGACTGCTTGGATGGAAGTGATGAGGTGAATTGCCCACAAGCATGTCCCGAGTATGAGTGTGACAATGGACTCTGCTTGCCTTTCTCTTCGCGTTGTAATGACGTTATCGAGTGTGATTCTGACGAGTCGTGTTGTGGTAAGGATCAATTTGAGTGCAGACGTCCGCGACATTCATTGTTGTTATATCAACAATATCCTGGCACACCCTCCAGTCGCTGCCTACCATCTGCTCTCGTTTGCAATGGACGACCTGACTGTCCTGATGGTTGGGATGAGGCTTCTTGTGATGAACACGACGTCTCAAGATCACCTATCGGTGAACTTGAACCAAAAAACGGGGTTTTATCTAGTGCTAACTTAACAGGAGGAGCTGATTCGCTTGTTGTGGAAGTCCCTAGCAAACCCTCAGGCGGAGAATTTCCTTTTATTTACATTATCTTCATAGTCTCAGCCATTGTCGTGGGGCTGATTATAATCGGCATTGTTACCTACCTTTGTTCCAAAAAGTAAACTTTGCTACTCAGTTTTAACTATAAATGGTACTTCAACCTTAGCTAATGGTGTGCTTATTTTTTTGGCATTCCAGCTGGTCCAAATCCTCATACACAGTCCACACGGATGTCCTCTTACTTCCTGCTGGTAAGAGGGAAAAAGGGAGACTTAGTGGGGATGACAATGGCACCAAATGTATTAATGACAGTGCAAAGGCGCGTGGGGATTGTCAGGAGCCGTTGGTTGGCGGAAAGACGACAATAAAATCTAGTGCCACTCTCACGGAACACACATCAACCGCAAATTCGCGTAGCCGCAGGTACATTGGTGGCAGTAGTCGGCGGATAACCTCGAAAGTAACAGTACTACCCTCGCCTCCTGTTAACGACGCCTCAAACTGGTATTGCCCTTCGTGTTCGTCGAAAGGTGGAGCAGGTGGTTGTAGTGTTCAGTCACCTTCGGCCCCTAGGACCTATTGCATTCGGTGCCAGAAACATAGTCGTCATCATTCTAGAAACCAAAGTAAGTAAAGCTTCCTTCGTTTATTAATGTTTTTATCTAGATGTAAGCCCTCTTTCTATATTTCACTTTGCTAACCTACCAGTACAGAACTTAATTAGGAGGTTTATATGAAAATTAATGGGTTCTGGTCTATAGATAGGGCCTTGTCAATAGTGATTGACTGATTTGGTCGGACATGGTCGAGCTCGTTATTCTGTTATCACTACAGCTTATCCATTTTAACCTTGGTAGAGTCAAGTCGCACTCGTTCACCGTGCCAATGTGGAACTAAAGTCAGCGATGCCGGTGACAACAGCTCTGTCTACTGGAATTCTCGCTGTCCTTCGAAATGCCCTCCTGCACCACCACCGTCCTCTCTTCCATCACCTCCCCCCTCACCCACGACAGCAAGTTGCCTCTTTGATAATGGGCCCACTTCCAACACATGTCATCCTCCTCCCGCACCTCCACCATCCAAACTTCACGCTGACAATGACGATGACGTGGATGAGTACGGAGAAGAATTGGCTGGAAGCAGTTCCACAACTCCTTCTTGCGAGTTAAGTGATTCTTCCAGTCTCACCGCATCGCCACTTCGTTGTCGACATTCTCATCATCGAAGACGACGCCATCGGCCTAGCCAACACCATCATAGACGCCGGTTTCAACGACATGAACCTTCTGTGTCATCTGTCACTTCTGTTGATCACAGTGCCTATCAATATCCAGCTACCACCAGTCATCGACGATCTCGTCATAGAGCTGGAAGTGGTAGACGCATGAGACGCAGGAAAGTGAGCTTCAGGTCAGATTTGGATGAATGTGGTGGTCATTGCCCACAATGTGGATCAAGACAACGGCACCACTCACAGCAAGGTTCAAGTTCGCGAAAAAATATTATGAGAAGGAATACATTTGCTACTACTGCAACGGGGGCTGTCCAACAGCATACTTTAGTGGCGACCTATAATAGTAGGGTGGAACCGACAACTAATACCATCGGAAGCAGTACGTCGTCATCTGGTTGCCACAAAACGAATTCGAATCACTCTTCTGAATTTTATCCCAGGGCAAGTGAAACCTTAATATCATTGTTTTTTGTCTTTCCCATAACCGAGATACTCGAATATTGTCACTTTACTAACAATAAAACCAATACGTCTACTACTTCCATTCACTGAATGTGGATCGATGGGAATCTAATATTTCAGATAAGCTCATTATGGAATAGCATCCAAATGTGCAAGTTCCTACAGGGGGTGGGGCTCTTGTTTCGTACTCCGAAATTATTTGAGGCTGCTATCTCATTAGGATTTGACCATTCTTCTTTGGGAAATGGGCATTCGAGAACGTTCAAACAAATCTCAAATCGATTTCAATTATTCCAGTTAAGTTGCTTTAACGAAGGAGGGCGATCGATCTTTAACTTGCCATATAGTTTAGCTTATGCTAATCGTCATATTGACTAAGACATATCTATTTTAGCATTTTAGCTCCTCCCCTTTTTGTGTTTATTTTTTATAAATCATAATTTTATTAATTTATTTCTGATTTAGGAAACGGTAAATCCACCACCAAGCCCAATCACCGAGTCGATCTACGCATCGCTCCCCCTTGCTGTGCTTAAACACTCTGAAATTATGTCACAGAATGCGAGATTGTCCAACTCTTCCGGTTCAAATGGAGTCATCTGTAATGATGGTGTGAATTCCTTGTCGTTTGAAACTCTCGGTAATGACAAAGAATACGATAGAAGGCTCATTTCAACAGGTAAATTTGACGACTTGTTTATATTGTAGATGCGAAATTAGTCAGTTATTCAATCTTTTGGCTCTTCCCTTCTTAAAGTTTCATTGTAAACTAGGATTAGTATTTACTGTTTCATTACTACTATTCTGTTCGGTTGACACCGTATACTCAATCTTTGTTAGAACTTAATAACTCAATTGTTAGTATTGAAAGAAGTTTGCATTAATCTTCTTACATGTCTCCATTTTCTTTTTGTTTCATTTCAGTTGGGAATCTTGGCAGATCAAGTGTTGGTGCGTCAGCTCCACCATTTTATTGCCCGCCTGGCGAAGATTCGTTCGGAATTCCCAAACAACTTCAAATGCCTTCTTCTGCTGTAGGAAGCCTGGCTACAACCTCATCTTTACCCAGCGCATGCCTCCCCACCTCTCATCGTCACAACCATAAGCACATTAGTGGCAGCGGGGCCAACGACGTAAATACCACTTTAACCGCTGTTACTGCATCTTCTGCAGCTAAGACAACAACTACAACGACAACGACGATTCAGAATGTCCATGTAGTCATAGTGACGTCAAACAAGGAGCAGAAGATGCATCATCATCGTCATGAATGCTGTGACTGTTGTTCAGATTACTCCCTGACATCTTGCTCCTCTGACAGCGAAGGGCCGCCTCCTGAGGCTACTCCACATCAATTTCCGGCTTTAATGGTGGCAGGTGGTGGTGACCTCGCCTCGGTGATACCAGAGGAACCGAGAGAACAAGCAGAGGGGGCTGAGGCTGACGAGGAGATTAATCCTCCGGCCAGGGCTCCGTTTGCTCAGTTCTCCTCGAAAAATGCATGAATTCCCTCCTGCCTACATATAGCGCCTTTTCTCTCATTGACTTTGGTGAATAAGCATTTCCTTGTAGCATGCTAACAATCTAACAAGACACGTATATGACTGTGTACGTGTGTATATTTTACTTAATCAGTTTTATCTTATTTGAAATAATTCTTTAGTACTATTGTTTTCTACGATATTATAAAGTGTATATTTCTTTTTTCAATCTTTTGACCTCAATCGCAATCAATTTTTTGTTGCTGGGGGTAGGTTTCATTGAAAGCCACATTGGCAGTTTTGGCAATTTTAGAAGAATTGAATTTGTTTATGTCGTTTGTTTTTTTAGGATTTGTAAAGCTCTAAATATCTCACTTTATCTTTCAGTAGCTCCAATTTTCTTAAAAGATTTTTAGTCGGAGATGTTCTATCGATGGCCCCGTCATGCTTTAAACCTATTTCATGAGATTACCTCTTAAAGTTTAGTTAATTTCTAATGATTAACAAGTGATTGTTCATTAATTGTGTGGTCTCATTCCCTAAATACTCTGCAAGAATTTGCCGTAGAATTAGTCCAATTCGTTGAGAGATTGTCAAGTTTGAACTTAGGTATTCCAATGTAAATCTGGGTGAAACGTGTTTCATAGTCATTCTATATTCTTAATATTCTATATGGGGATATTGAAATTGAGTGCCAAATTGACACCATCTCGTTCTTAGCTCTTTACTTAAAATAAATTAAAGTTATAACTTTAATATACTTAGTCATTATTGATTAACAAGAAGGGCTGTTATGAGGGCTTAGTTTAAGAAAAAAAATTACTTCGATTTGCTTTTACGCAAAGTGGTTCGGCGTGCTTTCAGTTGCAATTGAAATCGTAATTCATTTTAGTATTTGGCTTTAAAGCTAACAATCGGTCTCATTTAAAAGGACGTATTCCAAAATCTGTCTATAATTTCCCTGTTTTTTATTTTAATATTTAAATATCCCAAGCGTTACCAGTCGAATGATCTACTTCGTGAAGAATAGTTGCTTCAACTACTCGGATTATGCATATTTTGACGATAAGTGGGCTCCTATTTTATTTTCTACTTATTTTATATTCAGTAGTGATTACCTAATTAATTATTAAATTGTGCAAATGTGGAAAATAGATGAATATCGACTATCTTACTGATTTCTGGCTTATTACCCTCTCCACAATGACGAGACATGCTCCACAAAATTCATATCGAAAACAAAACCTCAAATGAGTTTAAACAATTAGTAACTTATTTTAGGGCAGAGTGACTGAGGCGACAGAAAAGGTTTTCCAGAAGAAATTCAGATTATCGTTCTATTGGTGTTATTAAAACAGACAAGCCAAATTTCCGATGATTCGATCTATATATTTATCTTGTGTCAATTTAGGTATATTCAGTTAATTGGCTGTTAATTAACTAGCCTTTTACACCATGATAATTCTAGGTAAACGTCATTGCCCAGCGTTATCTCTGAGCGACAAATTTCATTTTGTTGTAGGGGCAAAAGTGTCTAACCCGACAGTAGAAATTACCTACTGTTTTTCCTCATTAGGATTTAAACACTAGCAAGGCCATTAATGCCGAAAATTGGCGTGTCGATGTTCAACTGTGCAAGGTCACTGGAAATTCATCGGTAAGTTGAATAGAATGTGAATTTAAGTGTCGCGGCCTCAAATCTCGAGGTTTAATAAAGATGAGTAGAAAAATGCTTACACAGCCCTTCTTTGCGCCTACTTGTTGCCGGGATTGGGAAGTTGGTTGTTTACGACAACAATAATGGAATAAATATTAACTGCTTCAAAATCCAACATCTAATCTATCCCCTTAGCCAGGATTGAATCTTTGGAAATTTCTTTTATGCATTTGGTATGATGTACGCGCAATAATACATTATGATCAGCTAAAACTGGTTGAAACGATTCATCGGACTAAACCAGAAATTAAAAGCTAAACGTCCAAGTTTACTTAAGAGAGAAGATATTACTCTTCAGCATGGTACTGCCCGGCCCCACAAACAAGAATGACCTCAAAAATGGTGGAATTAAAACAGACCTTGCCTCGTTCCATGATCACTTTTTCACATTCATTGAGCATACTTAAATGTAAAAAACGATTCCTAAATTCGATCATAGACATAGATGAAAATGAATAACATTTCAACGCCGTTTTAAAATGCATTAGTTCTTATTGGTGCACACAACATAGGAAATCTAGTTATGATATTTTCCGTAGCGTTTTGAACAGGTTTATAGCCTTGCTTCTTCTACACATGGACTAACTGACAAAATAAAGAACATGAAGTACAATTTTCAAAATCTGGCTCTCCAGAAAATATTTTTTTGCAGTTAAACGTGAGGATACTAACAATTTTTGTGAGTTTGTTAAGTTTTATTGATTGAAAACATTCGTTGTTTCGGACATTGGAGTAATTGAGAATAGTATAGATGCTTGCAATAAGAATATTTGGAAGGATTTCTTCGTGATTGCAGATTCATGTACGTGGATGTGTATTTCTTGCAACAATGCTACTTCTCTGACACCATTTCTGTTAACTAAAGCAAATTCTGGTTTGATGATTCTTTAGGAAAACTCTATTAAATACTTGGGCTCTACAGCACTATGCATTGGCCACTTGAAGGTCATTTCTTAGAACTAATTAAATTAGGGAATATTTCTGCTCTCATTTTGCTGATAATACTGTAAAAGGGAAGTTGTGCAATTCTGTTTCCACATCTCATCCTATTAATGTAGTTACATTATATTATTCTACACTTAAAATATAAACAGACGAGTAAATTGAATTATCTTTCTGCCGAGTTAACGCATAAATATACCTTGAAACAGTACTACAATATTCAATTATTTAAAATAAAAGTTTCGTCAGTAGTTCAGTAATTTTTTGCAAATACGATTCCGGGCGGTTTTCTGACTGTCATTGGCGTGCAGACTTGGCCGATTTAAATGAACCGGGCGACTGCTTCTGGGCTTTATTTGAATCCTCTGCACGCAACCTCTGGCGCCGTACCTGTTGCTCGGATATCCGGAAGGAGAAAACGAGGTGCTGAAGCGCTATAAGAAAATATATTTATCTCTCTCTCTGAAATGAGAATGAATATAGTTTGTAGTTATGACCATACCACGTAGTACTAGTAGTATTCAATTTATTCATTTTGCTTTCGGAGAGAAATGATTAAAAAATTGGCTTGTGGAAAGGAACAATAAGGATGATTCACAATTTATTCATAAAACTGCGGGGGTACTGTAAAAATCTTCAATTTATAGGTATAAAGGGAATTTTTAAAAGGCACACTATTGGTCGTAAATAGTAATGAATAGCATACTTCGACAATGCGCAAGTTCAAGTAAAAGGCCTTGCACTACTGGTTTAAGACACAACGAAATTTCGAAATCACGAAGAAATACCTGTTGGTTGTCCTTCAAACAACTCATATTTTTTTTTCATTTTCATCAAATAAATCTCTCTCTTTTTTTACTTTGCGTGATAAAAAATTAAAATGCTAATAAATGGTGCTTTTACTGAATACTTGTAGAAAAGGTTACAAAAAGGCTACATCATAGAGGTTATAATTTTTGTGTTCGATGTCGAAATCGAAGGTACTTCAAAGACTTCACTCCATATCGGGACGCAAGATCCTTTATGTATCTGACTTTCAACTCCTCTAAGCAGTGTCTAAAAATAAGAAAAAAAAACTACGTTAAGAATGTGGAGGATAGGAAAAGTTATTTTCAATTGTTTCTTTAACTGTAATACCACCATACAAGAAGCTTATTAGACCATTGGATGAAAATTTTTTGGGGTGGCTTGTATTAGAGTTTGCTCGTGTGATTTGTTGTCATCTTATTCGTGAAACGGCTCAGTAGACGCAATATCTGTTGATACATTTCACAGTCTTAGGTCATTTAGCATGTTCCTACCCCTTGCATAGTCCAACCGGGATAAACTACCTCAACACTTACTATAATATCAGAAACAATTAATAAAGATTACTTGAACACCATTTTTCGTAAATATGGGAGACGAATTTTACTAACGAAAAAATGAGTTGACAATTAGTTCTAGTGACCTTATTTTTCGTTATTTTAAAATTATATTAAAATACTAAGGTCTGAGAGGATTTAGACTAATAATATATGATATATTGAAACTCAAGGGCTGATTTGGCCAGCAAGGAATGAAACAAAAAAAGCTTAACACGTATTCCAAACACATTCGCTCACTTTCGACTGACCATCTAGTTGACCGCAGTTATTACAGTCATTAAGGAAAAGCTAAATTTTTAAACTTCATGTTCTCTAAGTGCTATCAGCACTTGACTTTCACATTTATCTTTCTAAGTTGTGTGTGTACTTTATCTGATTTGTGCCCCTGTGGTAAAGCGTTTTATTAAGGAGAGTTTCAACTTGAAAAAAATATTAGTCAAACTGTAATGAACTAGCCTGAGGGCAACCGAATGACGAAATCGGTTGGATTCAACACTTGGCGCATGAGGGAAATGTATTATGAAGACATCGGGAATGACAATAAATTTAAAATCCAAAGCATCAAGTAGCATAAAGAAGGATACTTTGTTCCATCCGAAACCAACAAAATTCTCATCGAATTGGCCAAACTCCCTATTGATCAGCACATAAGGCTCAAAATCGGTATCCCATGTCACCTACAAATATTAAAGTTTAAGGAAGAAAATAATCATATTGTTATAGCGACCGTTACTCTCAATCATTAAATCAAAATAACAGAATAGTAAGAAATAAGTACAGATAACTGTTATTTAATATATCAAATTTTTCTGCAAAAATTCCATTGAAATATATTTTAATTCAAGTTTGTCTTCTCACAAATAAATAAGTCCAATGTCATGACAATTTCAACACTTGCAAAAATATGCTCAGTAATTTAGTAAAAATACATAAATACTGAAACTTGTCTTCCACTCAAAAAAATCCTTTTAGTGTAAATAGCCGCCAATGGCCTAATTGATGTAAGGGCTTAAATAGTCCAGTTTTCGAACCGATTATAGATTCTACGTACAATATAAAATTATTGAATGCTCTACTTGAAAACAAGTGTTGGGGAGTTTTGCCTCAGTAATAATAAGGAACTTGGCCTGGATTAAGTTGCCGACTTAGTCAATATAGGGAGCATTTTTTTCAAACTACATTAATTAAGGAAGGCATAACATGTAAATATTAAAATAAAATGAATATCACTTGTTGTAATAAGCTTGAAAAAATCCATAAAATGAGCAAGTAAATGGATTAGCGTATTATGGATATTTCCATTTAATAAGGCTTATTGAAGGAAATTGTAGCGTTTATTGCAAGTACAATTGAATACTAGCTTGCAAAAAAATGTCTCTTGAATAATGACACCTACGCCATAGGCAACATCCGTTGAATACCAGTGTGAGTAGTTGGTCGCCAAGTGACCAGTCTGCCAGACGTCTATTCGAAATGGCTTCACCACCTCAGACGCAACTTGCTGCAACAATTCCTCCTTTGTGCTTGGAAAATCCAATTGACTATTAAAGGTCTCAAATGCTGGTACTATGTAAGCCACCTTAGTCGTATTTTCAATGGTCTAAATGGGAAAATTAAATTTAACGATTAACTAATAAACACTGTGTGCTTAAAACGACTATGATCAATGCATCGGGAATAGTTGGAATATTTTAGAAGTGGTTAATTGATCTAGATGAAGTAGTCTTTATCCAATAAAAGAAATAAATTCAACCTGTACCTATTCAAATCTAATATAAAATAAATTCCTTCAATTTTTTAAAAAAAGACAAAAGAAGGAATTTGTGTAAACCGGAAATTGCAAACCCACTTTATAGTCACCCAAAATCTCAAGACCGGAAACACCTAAAATTGTGTTTTGATCTCCTTAAATGAAATTGGGTCTTTGGAAGGCCAAGACATGCTTTTGCAATACATTTCAATGAAAATTTTGTATTCAGACCAATTTTGGTTTGTTAGATAGCTTACATGTATGCACTTCATTCTTTATAATTAACATGCTTTTATTCTCAGAATCCTAAAATAATAATTTTAACAATTTTTTGTTCCAAATTTATGAAATAAAGTTGCACTGTTGGCTCATATTTGAGATATTTGTAATTTAATAACTATGATTGTAAAATCAATTAAAGAATAACATCGACAAGAAAGTAAAATAATCTTGTAAGAGGCCCACACTTACTGTTGATAACAAATTTAGAAAATTAGCATAAAGTCCAGGCTTTGGAATGAAATCGAAATCGATGACGAAAATGTGCTTTGTTTCTGAGTACCGAATGGCAACATTTCGAAGAGCGTTAATGGGATAGTAATTCTAAAATGTAATGATGAAAATTAAAGATGCAGTGTTTCTATAGTTATTTACTTTTACAGCAAAGTTGAGAGGAAGTGTACCATGGTCTTTCCTAATATCTGAAGCCAATGATTATGAGCTATCTCCCTAGGTTAAATTCTCACAATAAAATAAGTACCCAGTAATTCATTTTAAAATTGGTAAGAGAAAAAGATGCACTGTTATGATAGTTTATCTAAAAAATCGATTTAAAGGAGACAATTCACTCTTTCTCCTGCGCTGGATTAAATTTTAAATCATGTGATCGAGAGTGTTACTTGACCGTAGCCATGTCGATCGGAGTAAATAATTTAGTCATTGTGTGATTTTTTTCACTTTTATGATATCTGATAACTTAATATACGATTATCACTTTCTTAGCTGAGAATTTACATATTCAAGGTTGCTTTTCATTTAAAAATGGTTAAAAATGTTTTGGATGTGTGCGAAACATTTCAGAAAAATTAAATAAGCATTTTTAGGTGTATATTATATCTTGCGTGTTCAGTCCCAAAATAATCGATAAGTAATAATAAAGGGGAACGGAAGGGTAAATTTCAAATTGATTTATCACTTTACGCAATAATGTAACCTACTTGGTTTTCATCAGTTCGAATAATCTTTTTTATCAATAAAATGTAATTTTCACAAGAAAGTGGAAGGAAATGTAAACTTAAATACTTGATAATTTTCAAACGCTCGATTTCTTCTTACCACACGTATTTCCTCATTGAACCTCTACTTCGGGATTAACTGAATTGTTCTAAGCTTTCGAGGCCTCATCCGACTTACTTGAAAGCATCCAACTGGAGGTAAAGTTTGGCTAATGTAAGTACTGATTTAGTTCTCATTGTTCGTGCCCTAGGATGGTTTCTATCTACGATATAAATAAAGAACATTCATATGGATGTCATAGATGTCATAGTTGCAACTGCACAGGAGAGACGAAACCGGAAACCAGGAGCAAACCCAAGATTGCAAGCAGTGAACACACCTCTTTTTACTGGTTTAATAGTCTTATTTTTCCATATTACAAGGCGGTTGGTGTTTGTTGGGATTGGAAGAGGAGTTTTCCTTTAGGTCAGTAGAATCTTCCGAATAACTTCCTTCCCCACCCCCCCCCCTCCACGTTTGCTCTCATCAGGATACTTTTGAGTGCGTTGAGAGACCTTTTTGACTTGCAGTGTAATTATGAGTGATATGAGGCATGAGAATATCATTAAATGTTCTTTTTCAAGATTATTTTTCGAATTTCGACGAACAGAACCGTGCTGCAACCACTGGCACCAGAGTTTCTGGAAAACCATGCACAATGAAGATACTGTCGAGGAAGATGTTAACCACTAATTTATTTGTTGACGACACTAATAATACGTCCATCCTCTTAGAGTGTGGATCCATCAACTTTAGGGATGCAACATCATTTATAGGACCAGCGAAATTGATATGCCCTCTACACCATGCCATCGTTACTGACAGCCAAGACATGGATTTGATAATTTGAGGGATTCTAAAAACATTTGGACATTTGAGGCAGTATTTACTAGATATTCTATGTCTTTGTTAAGTCATGGTTAATGCGTACATTGACTAATTGTGTCCTCGTTCAATTTATTACGGGATAACTAGAGTGAATTTATCGAGGATCACACTACTCAGATGCAGGCAGCATAATAACTTTGCCAATCCAACTATTCTCCCTTTAAAAATGTGTTTGACCATTTAAATTTTCGCAGGTTTCACGACTTTTCTGATGACTGAGTGTTCCAATTAAGTTTGCTTTATATCTGCCAATGTGACTGTAATATTCTGAGTTGCGTCAGGCTGAATTTAATCTTTTTAATTTTCCAGAGTTATTTTGATAATGTTGGTTTCTAAGTTGGGATGTTCCATCAACTTTTTCGAGTTCAGAAGTGTTCCGATATTCAGTTCCAGTCTATATCATGCCAAAATCACAGCACAGTGTTGAGGTTGTAAGCTTAATATGTTGGAATGCCAACTAAGGTTTGTGGTCTGCCGGAAAAGTAAAGTGACGGCCATAGAAACATTTATGGTTATTCCGCATTAATCAGTCAATGTCAAGTGCATCTTTCCCAATGTGGTACCAGCAAATGGAATGTAGGTACCACAGACATCCCTGAACCATTTGAGAAAATACGTGAGTTCACTGTTTACATACTGAAATTTGAAGCATTTTCACTTCGGATACTACCAATTGTGGAATATAATGTAGAAGAGTCATGTCTGCTTGCAGTATTCATTTCAGCTTCTCAATCACACCTTAATGGCCTGAAGACTAGTGCCAAGAGGTGTCTTTTATAGGAAACGCTTCAAGAACCTCGTAAAAGAATGGTGGAAAACTGCTGAAGAGAATAATAAATCGTAGGAATGAACGAGGAGTTTAGAATTCGGTTGAGGATGGTATGTTCGTCAAGGACTCAAACTCGTATGAATTCAGAATGTCGACCTTTGCAGTCAACGACTCATCTAGATGTTTTACGAATTTTAAAAGAACTCACACTTCTCTCTTGCCTCAGATGGAAACCATAATCAATAAAATGTTGACGGAGACATTCTATTCTCCCTTCGAGTTCATAGTCCATTCGTCTAACTTCTACGATATCGTCCAGATATGCAGCTTCATCCTTTAGCACACTAATCATATTGATCATTATGCGTTGGAAAGGTAGGTGGGGCTGTTTTCATTTTGGTAGGAAGTCTGGCAAGTTGAAATTGACTCAATATTGTGTTCTAATGATCAGCTATTCACAAAAATTCCAGTTCAATATCGATTGCAGGTGAGTTCCTGTTAAATCAAACTTCTCAAATCATGTGGTCATTTTTAAGAGCTGCATTTAGACCGTTGGAAAAATCAGCGCTTTTGCAGACGCTTTTTTTTTGGCTTTCTTGCAACCCCAAGTGCGACAACCAAATATGTTTAAGGTACCAGTTGTAGGACAAAAAACCCTTCAAGACATGACAGCTCGTGTTCCACATATTGTATATATGATAGGGATGCTGAACGCTTTGGTGTAGCAGCTTCCCATAAGTATAAGCTCACTTTTTCTGAAAACTGAAGTGAATTACCCGATTACAGTCAGTTCACCTTCAGTCGTTCCAATATTTGATCTGCTTCTAGTATCTGTCTTACTTATAAATTTTCTGAAATTCTTCTTGTGATTTTCATTCCCCTTTAAGACTTTTGAGCTGGTTTTTGATTCTGCCCCACCTGAGAGACAGATGAATCTTTTCGACATGGAAGCGGATGATCTGCTTCAGTAGCTTTAATTGGCCCTACCAAGCGGGACCTAGAAGAAATAGACAAGGCTGGTTTTTACTAACCATTTGCAATGATTTGTTTATCATTATGACAGACTCTTTAGTTAATTTCCCTTCTCATTTCAAGCGTTTCGGACTATACGGCATGCCACTTTCAGTGTTGAACAGCCCTAGGTTCTCTATCTCATTCCTGAGATCAAAATAATGGCAGAGTCAGTACCCTATTACAGCCTGGCTTTCTTAATATTAATCACCATGCTTAGAAACTGTTACCCATTGGAGCTCCAGCCTTTATAGATTGAATAGTGAGAACGGTAAGCTCGAGTAAGCTTTCCAGCAACCTTTCTGCCATTTGAATGAGCTTTCTTATGGCATCGATACTTCACATCTGTAAGCCATTGTATTGAAGAAATAAAATTGAGACCTATATAAGCACAATCTCTGAAATAGTACATTTCGACGTATAGCCAAAACTTTGATGCAAATTTCCTACTTATTCGCTTGACATAAACATGATCTCCAGCGTTCAAATGGCTCATTGCTGTTACTCAGGACGGTGTTAATTCTGGAACATTTTTCATCTCATTTCCACGAGGTTAAATCATATTTTATTTGATCATATTAAGAGACTTGACACAGACATTTGGAGAACAGAACAAAATGTCCTCAAAGCGAATGTCTGGAGTAGATTTGAAGCCCGTTTGTTCAACATTTTCAATTACCCAAGTAGCATAAACAATCCAATTCTTAGTAGTCCGCTATTAAAATGCTTGACCCTTGATGGCTTTGCCAAATTTCGCCGATTTAAAACAAAAGAGTTCGATTAACTAGTCCTTTGGACAAATGTACCTTGTCAACTCCTCGCGTTCCGTTGAGACCAATCGCTAATCAAGGAGCCAAGTTTTTTCTGCTCAGGGATATCCGCCAGGTACTTAATGAACACGTAAGCTATTTCAAAAATTGAAACCAACTTTCTAGACCGTAAACGGGAGAGTCAGGTTTAATTTTTTTGGTAAAATGTTCCATTATTATCGTGAATCATTCCTGTGGCTTTCCGAATTCGTTCGCGTTTATCTGTTCTTTTCCAATAGTACTTGGATATATTTACATGTAGAAGAGAACTAAAAAGTTCACGAATTTCGGCACTATTCTCTCACAAATGGAATATACAGGGTTATTTGTCAGTTGAAGTAAACGATTTACTGGTCAAATGCTATTTTTAACAACAAATAGCAGAAAACTTAAAACTAAAAGTTTTTATCAAACAGAAACATTGTCAATAATTTTCTTAAATTCATTTCTTTCTTTAAAATAGGTGTCATATTTACAAATACTAAATCTTTGTTTAAATGTATAAACTGAAATATTGCGTGTATTTTAGTTGGTGACTTGATATTTGGCAATAGTTTATCACGCCTTTAATTCGAGTTCATGGCCCCTTAGAGAATTAATAATATGTGACACTATCGTTATTTAAGTTTCCTCTTCCGAGGAAACTGAATTTGAAAATTTGTGCAGATTATCGTAGACTGTTAATGGGCTCTTTTCAAGATTCACGAGAAATCCGTGTTTTATTAACACAAAAAAAGATTTAATAAGCGTTGCTGTACAACATTCTTTTAACTTGTATAATCAATACCTTTTCTAATTATCAATTCATGAAATCTATGCAAGATGTATTCTGGGTAAAAGAAAACGGTGCCTGTTTCGCTCTTCATTAAACACAAGGTCATAATACCTGTCCATTAAACGTTCAGCCAACTCAAATTACTGTTGATAGCTTAAAATTATTGAGGCCCTGGAGGGAACTAATAATGCCTTTTAATTTAAAATATTAAAGCTGGACATAACCCTTACCAAATCACTAGTACTTTAAACACAAATTTTTATCATAATAAAATTCAAGTTCTCCACTTACACCTTCCTGGAAGACCAAATGAATACAGATGTTATTTCTTGAAGCAAGAACGGGTGAGGATTCAAGGTATTCTGCGAGAATTGCAGCTTCTCTGTCAGTGATATAGACGGTCAGGCTCATTGGACCTTCCCAGTGAGCTGCTATTTCCTCAAGGCGATGTAGCCTACGAGCGATTTCATTAAATTAAATTGAAATGAATCAATTTCAACAAACCTAACAAAATGGTGCAATCAATTTAACAAAGTGATATTGTTATTGCATGTTTTGCAATTCAGCCCAATTTCTTTTATATGTTTTATATGAAAATATAAATTAATCAGTCACCTGTCTAGGGTAAGTTGGCTGACAAGGGCAACGTCTCCAGTAATGATGGAATTACTTCCGTAAAAGAAGGGAAGTATGCGTCTCCTGAGTTTCAATTCTAATCGAAGGAGAGGGCAAAATCTCATAATTCCTTTTTCGTAGCTGGATGTTTTAACCTCAGTCTAAAGAGTATGAAAATTATGGAAAACAAACTCTTTGTTAATAAATATATATGAAATTATAATTTTTTAATGCATTGGCGGATATATCGGTGCTCAAAGAGTATTCTTGGTATGGTGACATGAAATAAAGTGAAAAACTGTTTATATTCATTGGACTAGGAGAGGAGAGGGAAGGGTGAGGGGGGTGTGGATGCTCCAAGTCTATTCTTCAACTTATGTTGGTTGATGTCTTTCGCCTTCAATAGTTATTCTCTTTGTTTGAAGGTCTTTGATAAAGTGTTCCGGATAATCATGCTCAGTGTCGATTGCAAATAGAGTCTTCTATTTCCTTTGTCCTCTTCGGACCTTTGTTATTTTCTACTCGAGCGCTAGTCTGTATAATTATATTTACTGTATAATGTTATTGGATCGCATTTACTCACTATCTAATTTCAATTGCAAGAAATTATAACTTGCCATTTCAATTATATGGGCATTATAGAAAAAACTTGATTATTGATTGAAAATATTATTAAAAGAAGCTGGCATAAACAATGGTTACATGTGGCGATTCAACTTACCGAAAGCGTCGCATTCCCTCTGAACAGATTTCCATCAAGATTGGACAGACGTTCTAATTTCATGGCGAATTTTAGCCGCAAATTTGCAGCTAAAACATGACAATAATGGTAGTTGCAGAAGACCAAGGTAATTTGCATTGTTCTGCAATAAAACCTACGTGTCATAGATTCTCGTCTTGTCTTATCCAATTCCTTTTCAGTTTCCTTATCCAAGCCCAGCCCAGTCTTAATTAGGGAAATTGACTTTGATGGACTATTCCAATGCAATATCTGCAAACCCTTTTTGCCTAATCTTAGAGAAGTAAAGCACTCACTGACAACAATTACCGAACATTTTTCATGGTTTCGCTTGTGAGGCAGTGTGCATAATTTGCGTTTTCGCCGAGTTGAAGATTCCATACACAAGGAAGTCTGCGCACAATGTTGGCATTAAAGTAGATAGCTGTATTCACTATGTCCTGGAAAAAGTGTTTGCATGAATTTCAATTTATGGGGTAAAAAATAATTAATAAAAAACATTTAAAAAAGAATATAGCCAGCATCCAGAGGCTAGATTTTGAAAAATCTAAACGTACCAAATAAGTATTAACAGACATAATAAGCATACCTTTGGTAGAAATAATAATAAATATTTAACAAAAAAACGAAATTACTTTGAGATGAATATTTTCTATTAAAATAAATTTTTCATTATACCTGATCGGCGAGGGACGTGTGAGATGCATTTTTCAAGTATATTCGGGTAACGTTCCTCCAGTACTGGCTCCAATCTATTTTGCGCATCTTCTTCAAATCAAGCAGCATAACACCGGTGTTAAACCCATGACCCTACCAAAAGTTCACCAATATTAATACATACATGCATACATATATATACATATTTACAAATAGCATTGACTAGACTTACAAGAGTTGGCCAAAAGGATTTTCCATGTTGCATAAGGTACCATTCACTCTGATTTTCAACCAGACCTATCACCTGGCAATCAGGTTAGCAAAAAGCGTTCTTTAATGCAAAAAAATTGTTTTTTTTAAAAAAATATATCACATTATCCATTAAATAGCAAAAAGACACAGTTTAGTGCAATAGTCTACAGTCAGTGTTTTCAAAATTTATTCTCATCAAGTGGCGTTGTTGGCCAACCACAATTGGTGGGTATGGTCAATGACAGGTGCAGAGGGGTGCAAATGTCTCTTAAAGGGAAACCTAGAATGTCATCTCTCTTCCCAAGTAACTCGTAATTTCACACTTTTTACGCACTGTTTAGGAAGTTGTTTTCCGCCATGTGGATATCTAACTTGAGAATTGTAATAGGAAATGTTTCAAGGTTTTTAAAACTCAGTACGACTTTAAGTCTTCGCAACTTGATTTTGGGTAATATAATATGAATAAGTATTGTAATTGGGGTCCACATCCTGAATTAAACTACTTGATGATTGTTATATTAATAAATTGAATGGAAATTATGAATTCTAGATCAACCAGTCTCCGTGCGTTTGGGGGGGGGGATTATTTTTTGATTGACATGCAAGCTCTAGAATTAAAGCTAATTTCTTTTTAATTTATAAATGTAGAGAAGCAGAATTATTCAAATAGATGCTTTCAATTCAAAGTAGAAGTCCTACCTCATCATTTTCTAACTGTTCAGCAGTTTTCCAAAGGTCCATTAAATCCCCTTCAATCAGCGTGTCCAAATCTAATACAATGGCCTATATGCAAAAATAGGCAAACGCCAATTTATTCACATGAAGTTATTAGATAATTAAGAGGGCAAAAAATGGAAGAAAGCGAAGATCTTCCACAGAAAAAAACGCACCCTGTCAATGCTGAGAGGAAGTATTTCGGATATAGCTAGCTTTATCAGACCATATAGACCGGAATAATGCGTATTTGGTATCCAATTAACAAGATGCTGAAATTAAATTTTCCATTCGAAATAAAAGTAATAAAAATGAAAATAAATAAAGTCATTGACGTTATATAAATAACTTGTACTTTGTCTATGGTAGAACCCAAATTGACAAATGTAAAAAATCATGTAATAAAATTAAAGTAGTTTAAAGAATTTAAAATTGGGGAATTAATGAAGACTTAAAATTTTAACATCATAGAAGTTATTACTTACTAGAAGTAATTTAAAATTAAATGATTGTTTAACATACTGAGTATTTTAAGGACGGTATTGCAAACTTACCTCATACTCCACTATGTCGTAGAAGTGAACCTGTGTCAGACCAGCGATTTTCCAAGTATCAAATAGTACAGAAAGACCTTTGCAGGTCTTACCAGAGCAGACAATATGAAAGCGAAAATTGGGATGAGGTCGCTTGCAATTTTGGCTGAAAAGACGATGGTAGAATATACTCTTCACAAGAATTGGCACCTGTCGGGCTGCATTCTCTCCCCCTGCTACCAGAGCGACATCAATCAATGCCAGAGGAGCCTTGACTTCGGGACTAATGAAATGCTGTCTTTCATCCTGGAGAGAGAGAGAGAGTGAGAGGGGAACTGGAAAACTGTCAATTTAGAAAAGATTTCCATCCCTCCTCTCATATATCACGCAATTATAAATTAAGACGCTTCAACAATTAGAGTGACTGGGGATTTTTAGTGCATTTCTGTGTCTCTCCACTAAACATACGATGACAAGGCGCCTATAGTAGTAAGAAATGTAGGACAAACGCTTACTGAGGGAAGATATTTAAGAGACAATTGATTTATTCTAACCTCCCATAGAATTAATGTTAACTAAAGCTGCCGAACATGTCATTCACAGGATGACCATTAACGAACGCGAAAATCTTGACCCTTGACATCTGAGCGCATCGATTTTCATGATGCCTTATTAATGACTGAAATTTGTTCAAAATTTCTGGAAACATCTCAGGTTACTTGTACGATTCTCAAATTCTAGTTTCATTAAATTGATTAAGATTAAAATGGTTATATTTCCAAATGTAAATAATCCTTTAAATCATTCTCTATACGCAGTTCGTAGGAATTCATAAGTTCAAAATATTGTGCATTATTAATAACTTGCAGTCTAAGGTAAGAAAATGCTTGTATTGTTTGCCTTAACTTCAGATCTACTTTTCAAATCCCCAAAATAGTAGGATAATAATTACATGAATAGTGTCATCGTTGACAGGATTAATAATTATACACCATATTGGAGTAAGTTTCGATATGATAGGTAATTGAACTAAGGCACCACTTATAATTCAATCCAATATTGGAAAGAATTATTTTAATATATATATTTGTGACATTTTTGAACTCGATTATTTAGTTAGAGTTATTTAGAGTGATTATTTATTTCTGATAAATTTTAATTTCACGAGGTATTTTATCATTATTTGTTATTTTATCAAAATAGGACATACATGATTCACCTTCTTGCATCCCCCCCCCCCTTAAGTTAGAAATGCAAAATAAACAACAAAAAACCTAATTCTGTCTGAACGATATGGATTTAGAGTCTTAATGAAAGTACATTCATGACATTACCATTAATCTTTTTGTTTGAGTATGGTCTGGTGTACATGTATTTGCAATCAAATCGGCATGTAACCAAATGGCGATTGTAGTAGCACTCAGGAGTAAACAGAATGCGACCACAAAGAGGAGGATTAGCATTCGGTTCGTGTGTCTTGAGGACAAAATAAAACTCCTTTTAGTCACTTGAGGGTGAATTAACGGCTGAAATGATGCAGACCTTCGATATCGCGCTCCAGATGATTTTTTCAGCATCCTTCTCCAAAGAGTTGCTCGAATGAGACGGCAAAACCCCATGGGGAATTGATTTCTGAAATGGATGGTCTTTGTTCAATTATGAAAGGCATTTGTCATTTATGAATATGAACTGGATGAAAAAGGAGGATGCAAGAAGGTTGAAGATAGGACGTAGTTAATTTCTGTAAGAATACGTTGTCTTGACAACGAAACTATTTTTCATTGTTCCATTTTGCCAAGGCAGGTAAAATTTCTTCCTATTTTTCATTCAAAATGAGAATAAAAGAGAGCGTTCTTCCCTATTGTTTGAACCAACTCAGGTAGTTCAACGAGGATGAAAGTTTTCAAGCATCTATTGACTGGTCAATTCAAAGTGTGTTTAGCGGGGGCCTTAAGACTGAAGTAATTAATTAGGGTATTAAAAATTGATTACAAATGATGAATCACCTGATTGATTTGAACTCAAGTAGTCACTAAGTCATCGTGTGGTTAGGTGTAAATAAAAATTTTATTCAGCTGGAAGCTTGGTTAATATATATAATAGGGGAAGAGTGGTAAGAAATCGAGCATTTTTTTGAATGTGCAATGAGAGTTCCTTTGTATGGGGGCTAACTAGATGAGGTGCCCTAAATAATTGTACTTTCATAACCAGGAACAAGACAAAATTTCTCCAGTCTTTCACTTTAAGAAAACGGCTGAAATGTAGGTACGTACAAAGACTTTGAGGGTATAAAAGGGTATTACTTCACTAATTTTATGATAAGAAAGTACATTGATTATCTCTTGAGTATGTAATGCTCCACTTGGAGCATTGAACGACTTCTCACTCATGACATTCAGTGCTAATTGTGTAACTGTGTAACTATAATGATCGGTCTTGTCATTTGAATTCATGCTTTTCTCCAAAAGGTCGAACAGGTAAAATGGATCTAATCAAATAAAACGGATTTGGGTCGGCTAAATAATTTTAAAATATATTATAAATGACCGATTAATCGTGAATATTATCGGCGCGAATCTGAGGATCGCTATTAGCAGCCTATGCATTGAATTATCATCTTAAGCCAAAACGATGAATGCGAGTTTTCAGAAATTTAAATTAAAGGACAAATGCTTTAATTGTGACAACATGCATATACAACCGCATGATGTACTTGAACACAATATAATTAGGTAACCGTAAAAAATATATACATATATGTTTGTTAGTATGAAATAGAAGTTAACAAGCACACTTCCTCAAGATGATTGGTGGTAAACATGATTAACTTAAAGTAAAATATTTGTCACACTTACAATTGAGTAGCAACTGAGCAGAGCAGTTATCCCTGATTGAAAGCTTTCTTCTGACTTAGTCACTTTCTGAAAAACTTTTGTACATTGAAAGGACTGTATGTAAGACAGAGCCTCTTGCTGGTGAGTAGGGGTAGGTTAAAGGGGAGGAGGGAGTACAGAAAGGGAAAGTGGCACGCAGTCCCAGCCAATCAGGAGCTACCGCCTATGCTCACTTTCTTGAGCAAATGAAGGAAATTGAGGGGGGGGGAGGGGAGGTGAAGAGGAAGTGTATTAAAAAGGCTTCGGTAGAAATTTTAAAACTGTGATCTTTTGATTGAGTTGAGGTAGATGTGCGGAAGAATTGTTTGCCATTTTATGCCAAGGCTTAATGGCGATGATAAGAAAATGAAACATAATACGGAGGGAATAGGCTTTAGTAGAGTTGCCCTCTTTAGATGAGCTGATTGATGTGAAACAAGTAGATATGAAGCAAGCAATCACCTGTGTTAATGCAGAAAGTAACACAGAACTGAATTAATGCCACTCCATTTAAACAAATCGGCCTTAATTCACTTAAAGGCGTTTATTGAATAATTACAAACGAATTTGAAATATAAATTTGAGAGATGGAAAATTGCACAATTAACGCATATAAACAGTCAGTTATAAAACAATAATGTACTTTCACCTTTAACGATACCATCTGGATGATAAAATGGCAATTTTTCAAGCTATCTTTCAGCTTTATCATTAACTAGAAAGTAAAATCATTTGAATTCCTATAAAGTTATCTGGATGCAAACACGTTTTTCCAATAAATTATCCGGAACTGATTAAATTAGAAGTGGACTCCTTTCAGGAGGAGCATAAATTTCAAACTTTTGTTAGGAGCCTATTAAAATGCACAGAGCATATTTGATTCAAATATCTTAAAGTTCATAACTTTTTTTAGTAGCAACTAATTTTCCTTCCATAGTAAACATTTGATTTGTGGAGTTTTCGAGATTAAATTTTGAATAAAACCATGCAAATCATTTCTTGCAAGAGTGACTTTTTTCGTTTGGTTTAGCTGTTATTACCACTGATAGGACAGAAATTTATAAGTTTAACCATTGGAAAACAAATTAACTAAAATGATACTAAATTATTAGGGTTTCAACTAGAAGTTGAGTGCAAAGTCTGGTCAGCAGATGAGAATTGAATTTGATTTCTGGATTCATTATAAATTTATTTGTCACACTTCAAAGCAATCTGGGCTAAACATACAAATTTCAAATTCTGGGGCTTGATTACTTAAACATTGTATACATTCCGTCTTGAGAGTTTATTGAATTGGTAATTTGTAGTGTCATCACGTTAAATGTATCTCTTTTAAGATGTACCTCAAATTAATTTGGAAATTTAGTCTCAAGCCATCATATACGAGAAGCTATTTCAATTTAAAGTTGGAAAAATTTTCCATCAATAAAATTATACACTTCGTTACACTGTTCTGGCCTTCCACCCCAAACCCAGAATCTTGACCAATGAGATAACCTGTTAGCCATGATTTTTAGTTTTTACATATGAACAAAAGCTCCCGGATGTATTTACAAAGACACATTCCACCACTTTCTTGAATAGAGGATCTTTATATCCCTACGTTTTAATCTCGGACTTTGGTGAAAGTAAGTCTTTTTTTACTAATTTAAATTATCATGAAAAGATTGTTGTGTTGAGGCTTTCTCGAAATTATCTTGATTCCTGACAATTTCATGGGTCCATTTAGGATGATATTGGCCTATATAAATTGTTTTTGCTTGCATTTAAAATCGGTATTTATTTTTTAGTTATCTCGCTTTCAATAACTAAGGCAAAGTAAAAATTTGCGCTTTCCTTCACGAATGGGCAATTGGAGCATTGTCCGATAATAAGAGCATATAGTGTGCCTTTAACGCATCTATTTCTTTTGAAAGCATGAAATGTAATATTTACTAATTCATGTTTATTTATGGGGTAACTTCTCATCTAGAATGTGCAGTGCTTACTGACCGTCTGGATAAGTAGGAATCATTGCATATTTCCCCAAAAGCTCAA
Source organism: Rodentolepis nana (assembly GCA_900617975.1). NCBI lineage: Eukaryota > Metazoa > Platyhelminthes > Cestoda > Cyclophyllidea > Hymenolepididae > Rodentolepis > Rodentolepis nana. The sequence continues at coordinate 3,734 of UZAE01000085.1, read as the reverse complement.
ATATACAGTGGATGGTACTGAGAGACTTTATTTAACATATTCGCGCTATAACAAGGCTGAAAAGTGTTTTGAAAGTTGAGTAGTATATAAATATAACCAGCGTTAGTGAGCTCTGAACTTGTAAATATACGTCAGTCGATTAAATTTATTAACAAATATTTATACTTGTTACCGAGGCTGTTCAACTTTGATCTTAAAATAACACCCGTGTAGTTAGAAGGTTTATTTCACCTTACCCAGTTCCCTCTTTATGGCATCCGTTTGAAGAAGATATCCAAGATGCAAACATATCATAAAAAACTGAAGTTAGTATAATATTAATTCAAACAAAATATATAAGTAACCATAGCACAAGTAAGATTATTAAAGTAGGAAGGATTTCAATTTGCTTTCATTTCACTACTTCTGGTAGTTGAATCCAACAATTCATCTGGCCGGATATATGCACAAACGTAATTGATTATTAAAGGCATAAACAGAGGGGAGTGGAGTGGGGAGGGAGGGGGTTGGGGTGGAGTGAGGAGGATATCCATTCCCTAATTTTTTAAAGCGAAGACTTCTATTAACTCAAATTTAATGAGCAGAGAGGATATCCATGGCGCCGTTTTAATGAATTTTACTGCTCTTATTAGAGGAATAAGCGATGCACCAGCACTACACTAGGAGTTGGGATATTTAACTTTTAATTCAACTTAATTTTGCGGCTACCTCGTTTCGGCATCTTCTTCCTAACCGCAGCCGTGCGAGAGAGTGAGAGGCAAAAAGTTTTAATGCGTTTCGCACAAAACTACTTAGCAATCTTTTTGTATTTTAGTTCTAAGTGGGCATAAAAATAAGTGCCTCCCAGATTTGAGTCGTGGTAGTGGCTGATAGTTGTTCTTGTTTCAATGGATAGGGATTGCCGGAAATGCAAGTATGTTAGCGGGATTTTATGATAGTCCTTATTTTATGAATCGATCATCGGGTATGATAAGAATACACCACTGTTGCTAATGTAGGGGTTTTCTGTGGTTATATTTTTGCTTATAAGGAAACTGCAATGGTTGAAAATAAGACAATTTTGTTGGATTACTTTAGGGCTACTTATATAGGGATGCAGGACTACTATTTGCCTGTCCGAAATAATATCCAAATGTATATAAATGATGAGAGATTTTTCTCATCTCCTTATTGCTTCTTGCTAGGAGATAATTTCGAATATAGGAAAAGTCGTTCACTAACTACTTATCGTATAGTTCTGTTTAATTACAGGTTCAATAATGATAAGTACGTTTAATTAACCGCACAAATAATGAACCAACTTACACAGAAATGAGAATTTGAACCATTTTTAGTTACATTCGTATGAGTAGACAAACTGGAGTTACTTTTATGGAAGTGGAATTCAATCAACCCCAATTAATAAAATCCGGAAGAGTTTATCACATGGTAAGTCACCAAGGAAGCGCTGACGTTACTTGCTTAAAAAGCTGAAACACACTTCACAAACTGAATGTCACTATAATAATAAAGGCTCAAGATTGTATTATTTTGTTTGAGAAAAAGCTCAGAAATTGTCCTTTTTTGTTTAAAGTAGATGCAAGTTAAATACTATTCATAGTAATAAGTAGGCGCATATAAATAGAAAATTAGCACCTTTCATATAAGAGGAATACACTTCAGAGAAATACGGAGAGATAAAGAGAATAGGATATGAGTAGTCAATAATCAGGGATTTCACATATATATATTTATACAGCTTACTTGGTTGAAAAAGGTAATTTCATCTAAAGTCAAGATCAAATTATGCCAATGCCATTACTATTCGACGCCGATCGATAAACCATGTAAATATTGATCACAGTTCAAGGACCCTTTAAAGAAAGCAATATTGGATAGAAGGGCCTCAAGCAATGAGAACGAAGACCAAATTATGACTCAAATGTGATACCTAATACTACTGATAAGTTACTAGTAGCCAATTCCATTAGAGTTAAATAAATCAAAATGCGAAAATCAAATATCATTGGATAATAGTTTTCAAATAAATGATAAATGCGCAGATAAACAAATAATACATATTGATAGTTAAATCTCATTCAGTAACGGAAGGACGTCGTCTCGCCAAATGGTCCTGGCCATCATTCTACCCGGCAGACAGGAAGAAGCAAAACGGAAGGAAGGGGAGACACAAGAGGAAACTAGACTGGGCGAAACGTTCGAGTAAACCCAGTATGAAATCAGATCTATTTCATCTACCATACCACCTGTCAGCTGCATAAATGCTTCGATGACCTGTTGGAAAGCGAAGATGTCGCATGACTGACATTCAACACGCGCAGTTAGGAAGTTAGAAAGCGAATCACAGAGAAGAAAGATTTTGAGAGCCGTTGAACGGAAGAGCTGAAAAGATTCAGAGACTTGTTCAGAAGCTTTGGCAATGGAGTGAGCGAAACTTGTATTTACACTTTCCAGCAAGTCTTGATCGAAAAAGCAATAAATAGATTTATTGAAAAGTGTCTTTGAGTCGGATGACATGTTGCTCTGACCGACCTTCTCTCCTCGCCTACGAAGAGAAGCCAAATTGGAGCAATGCTCGCGAATTTTAACATAGATTTCGTCTAGCTGGGAAAAAGTGGAATCGATTTCCTCCACTATTTGAGATTCGGATTTTTCCGTCATAATTTCTATAACGAAAGTGAATAAAACATAACGTCTTAAGAATGGAATAGAGCATAGATACTCACTACGTTAGTACTCGTAAGAGATGATACCCACTAATTGAATAAAAAAATGGCAAATCTATCTAATCAATTTTTTTCTAAAATGTATTAACGAGCTAAAGAATAATGAAGTACGAAATGAAGATTTTGTCTGATAAAAATGACATTTGGTAAAAAAATAGATGTGAAATAAGGGAGACAATGAATACTTAAAATATCATTAAAGATTTTCAATCACACTGTCCAAGCGACAAATGAATATAACATAAACCACACTCCATACCACTTAGACATGAGACAACAGGGGAATCCACTATAATTAAGCAGCGTTCTTAAAATCACACCAATTAAAACTGATTTCAACGGAAAGCGAATAATCTGAATATATTTAAAAAATCCTTAAGTTACTACGCATTTTAACTTTTCCTTAATAATAAAACCCTTAAATTTCAGGTAATAGAATAATTGTATTTTGTTCTGAAATAATTCTTTAAATTGTTGTATCAAGAACAGAAATTTTTATTCCCTCTAGCCTTTACCTTCGCCATTTTAACATATCTGATTTATCCTTAGTTATATCACATTATATATGCTAATCTATGTCCATAACAAGGCCAAACTATTTAATTTCGTCTAAATGTCTGGACGATATACTCGGATAACCAAAAAGATGGATGGGAGGTAGAGAGATCTAAAAATTCATTTAACGTGTGGGACTCTTCATCAATAACCAAATAGAAATCCTGCTATAGAATATTACTCAAAAATATTTAGCTATTAATGTTCACACGAATCATGCTAGAGTTATCTGATAACTAATCGCTTTACCAAACACACATTTCGTTATTAATATTCGTATTGAATAAACGTATTCCTTGCTACACGTCTGTTTCCCCTATAGCTGGGCTATAGCTTAGCTTGTTCTGGGAGTCTAGCTAGATGTTGGAGACTCTGCCATAGAGATTTCTGAGTCGTTCAGGCTTTACTAGTGTAGCAATCCGCTACAAACGTTAGTGAAAAGGGTGAAATGAG